>QRFI01000018.1:0-162385 GCA_025389085.1 Sclerotinia subarctica
GGTGCGGTGTATATTATTACTTACATCTAGCGAAGCACAAAAAATAATTACACAAATATTAAAATATAAAGAGCATAGTTTAATGGTAAAATTTGAAGCTTCAAACTTCACCTTCTCTCAGTTCAAATCTGAGTGCTCTTGATGGTGAATTTTTCTATCTTATTTTTATTATTATCTAATGCCGTTACTTTAAGACGAGACAAATCTATACTTTTTAGTAGAGTAGCTATCACAGTTTTACTCTATTCTTCTTTAATTGCTTTTTATAGCTTATACTTTTGTTTAGATAGTGGTATAGGTTTATATGGTGGTTTATTCCATGCTACAACTACACACATGTTTTTCATATCTTTATCTTTTTAATTAGTGCTGCAATTTTACAATTCGCTTTTATCCAAAGAAAAGTATGAATAGCTGAATATTCTTCAATAATAGAAAATACAATTTATCTCCTTCATAATAGGATTTCCAGTTATTGCTTTACATATCTATATTAAATGACAGTAATCATAATTATTTAATACTGATTCTATCTTTTATATCTGCACTTTTATTACTTTTATATCTCTTAATAAAGATGATAAATATTTTAAAAATAATATAAAGATGGCTTTATATCATTATGTTTTTTTTTTTTTTTTTAGTACTATTTAGCTTTAAAATTTTGTTTAATTTCTCTCCCTCCTCCTCAACTAGTTGGGAGGTGGAGAAAAAAAGAAGGAGTAGAAGTTAATGATATGTCTTTAAATATAAAATCTGTAGTTGTCTCTTGTATTTTTCCTACTTTATACTTTTCCAGCTCCCCCTACCTCCTCCTAGTTGAGGAGGATGAGGAGAGAACTTAAAAATCCTAAAATTTTTCAGGTTTCGTGCTTAGATGTGTGAACAGGTAAACTAGTATATATTAAAGGAAAACCTGATTTTTCTTTAATATGAACTATTCTGTCTATCAGCTACTAGCTATGATAACAGCTTTCTCTTTCTTTCATTTATACGCTAAACCCTTTTACTAGAAAAAGCTATACCGGCATATTATAAAATAAATGTTTATATAAGTAAAGTCTTAATAGTTTATGAATGGTATCATAATGGTACTCTGTATCATAGAATAAATACACATATATTTAGACCTATTAATCATATTGAATCCCATAAAACATATTATGGTTATATTAATAATAGGCCTATAGGAGTATAGCTTTAATAAAAGTCCTAATTTCGAACTAATACCTAGTGAGATTAAAGAAGTAAAATTATACCTAAAGCAATATCTGCTTTTCAATCAGATAATTTAGGGACTAAATACAAGTTTTAGGCGATAATTTAAATAAGTATTATCAAATAACTAAAACTAAAGCTAATGATATGTCAGGTTTAAAGACTATTAGTTATGGATCTTATAATATATCAAATAAAGATTATCTAGATCAATTAATAGAATACAAAAAAAGATCTAATAGTGCATATGGAAAATATTTATGAACCAACTGCTGGGTCTTCTCCATTTCTCTCCCTCCTCCTCAACTAGTTGAGGAGGTGAGGAAAAAAAACAAATAATAACATGATTTTTCAGTTAACAGAAACTATAAATCAAATATTGTTTTATAGTCAAGGTTTAATAGGACAAACAAATGATTGTTTATCTATAAAAGAAGATATAAATTGTAATTTAAAATTAATTGATGAAAATTTAAAAATAAATTCCTCTTTAGGTCAAATACCCTTTAATTCAGATCTAATGGCCTAATAAAGAGGCATTAAATATACAAAAAGAAATGTATCAATATTTAAAAAGATATACTACAAATAGCGGAAACGGAAACTGAAAGAATAGGGGATGCTGAAAGAATAGCGGATGGTCAAAGACTTGAAGCACTAAGAACAGCAACAAATCAAAGAATTACAACAAAAAAGAGTAGAAGCTGAAAAGCTTGAATGAAAAGAGTTGCAGTAGATAGAGAATAAAGAAAATATGGAAAGATTCACTAGAGCTATGTTAAGAGGGAAGATAGGAGACAGTGGGGTATATAAATAGTCTATACTATGCAGATTAAGCTAAAGTTTAAAAGTATAGTGTCTTCAAGTCTGGACTTTTCATTCTTAGGTAAAATCGAACACAGTTCTATGCCAATAGTAATAGAATCAGTTTCTATAGAGAATTCTTAACTTGATTAGAAGAACAATAGTATATATTATTATTGCTTATAATTGTTTATATAATTTATAACCATATTACCTAGGCTGTATACTCCTTCTTCGGTCAGAGCAGATAATTTAATTCCGATAATATCAAACAGATAGCAGTTATTTGTAATTATAAAAATACTTTAATCGCTGCTGTTTTCCTTGGTATGTATGTTTTACTATAAAGTAAAATTGTTTTAGCATATTAAAATAAAAGATAGATATATTTATATATCTATCTTTTTTCTTCCTTTTTTTTTATTATATACGATACTATTTACGTAATAATTATATATATATAACTAAAAAAAAGAAAAAAAATAGATAATAAAATAAATATGTTCTATTATTAAATATTAGAATAACCGGAGACTATATTTTATGGTTGTTAGTCACGCAGTGGGTGGGTATATTGCTATATGTTAAATAGAAATATAGAGAAGGGCCGCCTGATTACTTATTGTTCCTTTATTTCATAAGAGCGGTGTTTATTTAAAAGATTTAAAATATTAAATTCAATTACATCTCTTATTCCATGTCTCTATACTTTTATTTTATAAGGTAGAGTTGATTTTCAAGTATTACGCACAGTCTTATATAACTTTCTTTTTATTTAGTTTTGTTTTACCTAGCCTACTACGGCGCTAGCTCTAAATATATCTTGTGTAGGTGTGCTATAATTGGCTGTTTTAATTTTGTCTCCTTATTTGTATAAATTTTACTATATATAATATAAGTAAATAGGTATATGCTATTATATAATAATGTTATGTAATTGTAAACAAGAATAATGTTTATTAAACTATTAAATACTTAATTAGGTTATAAGTAAAAAAATTTTTTTTCATTAAAATAAAATTATTATTTTTAAGCTACGTATATGTTACAGGGTTTTTAATAGAAATATAACAACGACTCGTCATAAACTTAAAAACAGAACTTATGTGGCTAAACCGTCCTGTAAGAGCATACTGCCTCTGCTCTAGTTTTTCCCCTTTTTTTTTTTTTTATACTATACTATTTACGTAAAAGTTATACTTTTATAACTAAAAAAGGAAAAACAACAAAAACTTCTTCTTACTAATTGCTGGAAACTCCTATTTAATAGGACAATCAGCAGGAACCTGCTGTATAAGTTTATACATCGGGTTCTTCAGAGACTACACGTAAGATATCCTAGAATCATTAAATAAATAGGATAAAGATATAGTCCGCTCTTAATAGGAATATTAAGCTAACAATATGCGACAATAAGTTCTGGTTTAGGTTTATGCTAATAGTTTTTAGTGCTTTTATACTGTGGCTGGTATTGGAGGACGTGTCCTTACGGACAAGTCCGTAAGGACTAGTTTTTTATGGTGAGGACTTTTTTATTTTTATATGGTATATTTTTATTAAGTATGCTGGATTTTTAGCTATTAAACTTTTTAGCTAACTTTTATATTCTTGCATTATTATATTTACTGGGTTCTTTCTTTATATACTTTGTATATATTGCTTATAGACTAAATTTATATTTACTTTGAAGTTTTATGTAAAACTTGTTAGTAGTAATAAATATAATATTTATATTATAAATATAAAATTTATTTCCAAAAATTCCTTCAAGTTCTAAAATTGTTCTTTTAAGTATGCCGCCTTTTCTAAGAGTTTATGCCTGAATTCATGGCTTTGACTGCTCAAGCTGCATTACGTACTGTCTTAGATAAGCATGACGATGCAATGCTTCAGCTAGATACTAAGGACAAAGACACTCAATTAGCAGCTTTACAAGGAATAAGGAGTAGTTGAAATAACGTATTAAAATATTATTGCGTAGAAGCTAATGCAATATCTTTTAAAATAATCGGAATACACTTGGCGGAAACGCAGGCATATCATGATATGTATAGAGAGTCTCTACTTTTATACTAGCCCTGAGTTTGCCGCCAAGTTATTTTTCCTTTTTATATTTATTCTCCCCTCCGTCCTCCTCAACAAGTTGAGGAGGTAGGAGAACAGATTATTATCTATAGTAATAAAATTATTTATTAAAAAGGGGGAAAAAATAAGCGAAAGAGGTAGTACTTGATATCAAGTTAAGAATAATTCAATTACATGGCAGGGTATACTAATCAGGATTCTTTTAAGCTAGGTAGTGATGGTAGTCAAATACTTAAAAGTTCAAAGAGACTTTCCGGATGCTTGAAGACAACCGGAAAGAAGGTGGAATATCACCTATTCAAATAATGTACCTGTATAAAGCAGAAATTAATACTTGCTTATATGTGTCTGCAAGTATGACACAGAAGAAAAAAGCCTTTCTTAACTAAAGGCTAATCTAAACATGTTATGATGATAAAGAGTATTAAACTAGGAGTTATTTGGTAAAGATAGACAACTATCTTGAAGGTAGATAATTATGTTAAGGGGCGTAGACAGGGCCCCTTAAAATACTCTTTGTATAAATAGATTAACCAAAAATATGTAGGTATGAATCAAATAATTATATACAGAATCTTGTGCTCTCGTCCTGGCCTGTAAGTTTAAATTATGTACTCGAAGGTTCTCAAACAGTTTGGACTTAAATTGCCTTATATAATAATTGTCAATAGAAAATCTATATAATAACAAATATAAATATTTTGTAATGATGAAGAGCTTTATATTAAATGATTAACAATAATAATAAATAAAATGAGTTTATCCTTAATACTTTTTAATAGGAATTTTAGGTTTTGTTTTAAATAGAAAAATATTATATTAATGCTTATATCAATTGAAATAATGTTATTAGCTATTACGTTCCTAATTTTGATAAGTTCCCTGAGCTTTGATGATATATTAGGCCAAACCTATGCAATATATATTATAGCAATAGCTGGTGCAGAATCGGCTATAGGTTTAGGTATTCTAGTTGCTTTTTATTTTAAGGAGCAGTGGGCGCGAATCCCACCTAGTCTTTAATTATTCTAACGTTATAGCGGAAAATAATGATCTAAAGACCGGACATGGTGAAAACGGTTAACAACTTTCCAGGTCAAGACCGTCGGTGGCTATAAACATCGCTACAGACTGGTCCACCTACGTAGAGCTGAAATGCTCGCGAATGTACAGTCGCAACTTAGTATTAGCCTAAGCGAATAGGCTAAGAGGTGTGTAGGAATATATGCAAACACCTAGGAGATAAATGTTACAAGGTTTACTCTTGTTTTACAGGTAGCGTAGATATAATTTAATTAGAAGCATAGTATAAGTGCTAGCTGCGCTTTTACTATTGCGACCTATATATGACATCGATCCCTGCCCTATGGCGGTGTAACCATGCAGTACTTCTGCTATGAACGATGAGCTGCTCCTAAATTTTTACCTAGACTCTGCCTTGCTTCCTTTTTTTTTATTATAAATAAATTACTACGTAGTAACTAAACTATTTATTAAAAAAAAGGAAAAAAATAAAGGGGGACAAATACGTAAATGTAAAATTGTAACCATAACTTCTCTAATAAAACTAAGTTAGTTTATAGATTTACACAAGATTCTCTCACTGCACATGTGAAAACTCATTCTTTATTCCTTTATCAGTGTGTTCGGCCGAATGTAGTTAGACCCCTACAAAGGAAACTTTCTTTATAAATACACAAACTAATAAGCATGTTCGACTCTATATCACAAAACAATGGTTAGGTTCCTTGGTTCATTACTGGGTTTACAGATGGTGAAGGTTGTTTTAAGATTAACACAATAAAAGACAATAAAAACCGTACAGGCTGATTAATTCAACCTATTTTTCAGATCGGTCCAATTTTTCCTTTTTTTTAGTAAATAGTTTAATTACTACGTGGTAATTAAATTATAATTATAAAAAAATAAAAAAAAGATGAAAGGGATATAGAATTATTACTAGAAATTCAAAGGTATTTTGCAGGTCATGGTAATATTTTTAAAACCCCGGGGACAACTTATATACAGATTGGGTTCCTTTGCACATATTGTTGATGTAATAGTACATCATTTTTACAATTACCCTTTAATTACTGATAAACAAGCCGATTATCTTTTATTTAGAGCGGCTATTATGGATATAATGCGGGAAAGAAACATCTAACCCTAAAAGGTGTGAAAGATATTGTAGGAATTAAAACCTCTTTAAATAAAGGTTTATCTGATAATTTAGTGGCAGCCTTTCCCGATTTTGTTCCTTATATTAGACCTGATATTATCAGTAACAAAAAATACCTGATCCTGAGTGGGTGGCTGGATTTGTATCTGGTGGCGAAGCGGGGTGTTTTATGTAGGTATTAAAAGAACTCTACTTATAAAATAGGTTTTCAAGTTATATTAGAATTTAGTATAAGTCGACATATTAGAGATGAGCTATTATTAAAAGTTTGTCGCCCGCAAGAGCTTGCGCCTTACGGGGGGGGGCGAAGGATTATTTTGGTTGTGGTAAACTTTACTTAAGTAAATCTTGAGTAACCTTTAAATGTCATAAATTTGCGGATAATATGTCCACTATAATACCTTTTTTCTAAAACACAAGATTGTTGGTGTAAAATTAGAGGATTATAAAGATTGATGTCTTATAGCTGATATGATTCAAAACCAAGATCATCTAAGCCTTGAAAGTTTAGAGCGAATACGTCTTATAAAAATAGGTATGAATAAAGGAAGATATAATGGTCTAGATAATGAGGACGAAGATTAAATGTGTAGTTTTGTATAAGATGCGTTATAGATTAAACTCTTCTCTTTTTTTTTTTTATCCTGTCTATCCCGTGGCCATACAACTTATTCGAAAACCGTCAACAAGTTTAGCTTTAAAAGAATAGCAATATGCTATTATACAATGGCTAAGAATAACTATACTACTGACCAAGCTAAAAATTATTCAATTGATCCTTGATTTATTACTGGGCTTTTCGATGCTGAGAGTTCTTTTGTTGTAACATTAAAAAAAATCCGAGGTACAAAACAGGATGGAACGTTCAAGCTAGAGCTCAAATAAAAATGCATGAAAAGGATAGAGTTTTAATCCTGTCAATTCAATAATTTTTCGAGCTATAGGTTATGTATCTAAACTTAATAATAGTTCAGCCGTAGAGTTTAGAGTTAGTACTTTAAAAGATTTAGTTGACGTAATTCTTCCTCATTTCGATAACTACCATTTAATTACCAAAACCGTTCAGATTATCTATTATTTAAACAAATTGTTTTACTTACGTTAAATAAAGAATATAATACTTTAGAAGGTATACAAAAACAGTTAATATTAGAGCCTCTCTTACAGGTTTATCTAAAGATTTAGAAGAAGCATTCCCTATAACTATTCCAGTTACACTAAACCTAGAAAGCATAATTAAAAATAATAACTTACACCCGGAATGAGTAGCAGGGTTTTCTACTGGAGAATCTAACTTTTTGTTGTTGTTCAAAATCTAAAACTAAGAGTGGTTTATCTACTTCTTTACGTTTTTCAATAGCTCGACATACCAGAGATCTCTTATTATTAGAAAGCTTTGTGAATTTCTTTGGTAGTGGCTTTGTAATGAATTATAAAAACGTTTAGTTTGTGAATTTATTACTACAAAGATTGATCACATAGTTGAACATATAATTCATTTTTTTTTACACCCAGGGTCAAAGCCTTAAATTTCTTAGATTTTAAGAGTGCTAGGGCCTCCCAGTATTATTAAGAATAAAGAACACTTGGATGAAGATGGGCTAGGTTTAGAATAAATTTTACATTTAAAAGAAGAATTACATTACTTTACTCGAATAAGGCTATGAATAATCACAGTATTGTAGACGGCACAGAGAAATCAGATCAAAAAGGTAGAGTAAACCTCTGTCTAGTCATATTTTCAATATGGCAAAACCTTCAAATTGCGGGAAAGTCTTAAAGACAAATCTACCAAGTTAATACAGTAATGTGATTAATGGGACAGGTAATGACTCGTTGTTATTTTTTTTTGTTATTTATTTAATTATAATAAAGCTATAGGTGTAATAATTTAATTATTTATTATATAAATAACAAAAAAGTTAGGTAAAAACGATTTGTATGAAGAAATGAAATAGATCATCCGCAGCCAAACACCAAAACTACTGCTCGTTCAAGTGGATGGTGCGCAGTTCATCGACTAAATGTAGGTTGGTAAATAATTATATACGACTCTACTTCTAACCCCCTCAGAGCTTGCGCCATGAGGGGGTTAAAGTATTGAAGAAAAGATTAGACAAAATTTATTTGCTTAAGGTATAGTCAGGCATAGCCGAAAAGTTATGGGAATACCCTAGCCAACCTAAGGGAATAAATAAAATTCCTAAGGTAAAGGGGAAAACGAAGAGGAAGTATCGCAATAGAATATAAATAATGTATTTAGCTATAATAACTTTACCTTTATTAGGATCAATAGTTGCCGGATTTTTAGGTAGAAAAGTCGGTGTTAGCGGAGCACAATTTATTACATGTTCAAGTGTAATTGTAACAACCTTACTAGCAATCGTAGCTTTTTTGAAGTAGGTTTAAATAACATACCTGTGTCAATAAACCTTTTAGATGAATAGATAGTGAATCACTAAATGTTTTATGAGGTTTCCATTTTGATAGTTTAACAGTGTCGATGCTTTTACCGGTTTTAATCGTTTCTTCTTTAGTGCATATTTATTCTATAGGATATATGAGCCATGATCCTCGAGGTTGCGTAAGGGAAAACGCATCTATGGGGATAAATTGTCAAACTCCGGGGATCACCTAAAGCTTAAGGTACCAAGCTATAACCTGAAAAGTTATAAGTGGCTGAAATAATTACTCAGGTATGGTAATAAGCCTTAAGATGAGTGAAAGCAAAATGGATAATCGCGGATCTAAATTAATAATACTAAATAGTGTTAGTGTAAAAGAGCAAAGAGTAGACGGCAGTTGATCGATTAAGCCACATTTAATCAATTTAAGGTGTACTCTAGGAGGTTTCGAAAGAAATAGGGTGTAAAACTCGGATTCAACATGCTACAAGGTTGAAACTCCTATGTCAAGGTCCCATCTAAACAACTCGATTTAAAAGAATTCTCTACCTGTGATTCTACTCACGCTTGCGCAGTAAATCCTGGGGTCTGATCTGGTTTAATAGATGGTGAGGGTTCATTTGGTATAACAGTAGATAGAAGTAAAACACGTAAATTAGGTTGACGTGCTCTATTAAAGTTTCAATTAGGTTTACATACAAAAGATCTTAATTTATTGTATCTATTACAACAACATTTAGGTGGTATTGGTTCTATTCATTTAGCTCAAAAGCGAGATATAGTTAATTATTCAATAGACTCAATTGAAGATTTAAATAAATTTATCCTCTATTTAGATAAATACCGGTTATTAACTCAAAAGCCGCGGACTTTTATTATTTAAACAAGCGGTAAAACTTGTAAATAATAAAGCTCATCTTACTGTTGAAGGTTTAAATAAAATAGTAAATATTAAAGCATCGATGAATTTAGGTCTATCTGAGATGTTAAAATCAGAGTTTGCTGGGTATACTCCAGTTGAAAGACCTGTAATAAATTCGGAGAATGTTTATTTAGACCCTGATTGGATTTCAGGATTTGTCAGTGCTGAGGGGAACTTTGATGTTCGTATGCCATCCACGAAGAGTAAATTAGGTTATCGAGTACAATTGAGATTTAGAATATCTCAACATAGTAGAGATCTTAGACTAATGGAAAAATAGTTGAATATTTTGGGTCAGGTAAGGTCTACAAATATGGTGGTAAGTCTGCTGTTAGTTTAACAATATTGGACTTTACAGATATTACCAATGTAATTGTTCCATTTTTCAATAAAACCCTATTATAGGTATAAAACTCTATAATTATCTTGATTGATGTAAATTTCATAGTTTAATGGTTAATCGTGCTCATCTTACGGTTGAAGGTATACAATCGATTAGAGAGATAAAATCTGGTATGAACACAGGTAGAAGTTTTAAGATAAATAACCTTTGTTAATGTCAAACACCCAATAAATCAGTTGCAGGATAAATTTGACTTAAAAGCATAATCAACGATTCTTTAGTTATTTAAGTTTATTCACTTTCATGATGATTGTGCTAGTAACAGCAAACAATTTCCTACTAATGTTCGTAGGTTGAGAGGGTGTTGGAATTTGTAGTTATCTTTTAGTAAGTTTCTGATTTACTAGAATAGCAGCAAATCAAAGTTCTATCTCTGCTTTATTAACTAACAGAGTGGGTGATTGTTTTTTAACTGTAGGTATGTTTGCTATATTATGGAGTTTTGGTAGAAACTCCAAATTGTTAAAAGTTTATTTAAATAGATTAAATAAAAATCAAATCCAGGAGATACACCCTTATAGGCAAGTTAGAATAAATTCGGGTTATAAGGTACCGGCTAACCTTTTTATGGCCTCTTATTTAGCTGGTTTAATTGAAGGTGATGGGCATATAGCTGTGCATGATAAAAATTCTTCATCATCTAAAAGTTTCCGTCCTAAGATTATTATCACATTCAATTTAGCTGATAAACCTTTAGCGGATAAATTATCTGCAGTATTGAAAGTAGGTAAAGTAATCAGTAGACCAAGTGCTGGTCATATTATATTACAAATTTTAGCTAAAGATGAAGTTTTAAAATAATTAATTTAATTAATGGTTATATGCGTACACCTAAAATAGAAGCTTTACATAGAGCTATTGCTTGAATTAATGAAAGGGATAGTAGCTCTATACCTTGTTTAGGTTTAGATTTATCAGCTATTGATAGTAATAGTTGATTGGCTGGTTTTACAGACGCAGACGGTAATTTCTCTATAACTGTTACTGACGTAAAAAACGGAATTTTTATGAATAAAAGAGTGCAGACTTTTTCCGTATAGAAGTAAAACAGAACTATTCAAGAGAAGTTACCGAAGCTCAAGGTGGTGGTGGTGGTTATTTTAATATTTTAACTAAAATTACTGCCTTTTTACTGTAAATCTATATACTAGAACTAGATACGTAGAAGACAAGATTTATTATTCTTTTATGGCGATAGCTCATAATTCCAGAAGTCATGAAATAGTTCGTAAATATTTTGATGCTTTCCCTTTATATTCTTCAAAATACTTAGCCTATAAGGATTGATGCTATGTTCAAGATCTACTAAGAGTTCCTTTAAGCAAAGAAGGTTTGGACAAGATTAATGAAATCAAAGCTCAATTTAACAGTAAGCGAAAGGTATTTGATTTTTCACATTTAGATTATTTAACGTTTTAAAGATTGCCGTGGGCGGTAGTAATACTGCTCTTATTATATAACTATTAGCGGGAAACTCCTAAAGTCTTTTATAGGATACTGTGGGAACTACTTTTTATCTTTGTTTTATTTTTTTATCGCCCCCCCCCTTTATTTTTCCTTTTAGAAGGGCCCTTGTTTCTCTCCTTCCTCCTCAACTAGTTGAGGAGGAAGGAGAGAAAAAAGGGGGGGGGTTGTTTCTTTATTTTACCTAGCTTGTGCTATACTCCCTAATCTCGGTTATATTGTTTAAAAAATAATCCAGATTTGTATAAGAAGCTTCTATTCACTGCTAGCGAAGTAAGGATAGAATTAAGGAAACTACATGAAGACTAATGCAAAATATTGCTAGAAGCATACACAGACGATAAAACTAAAAAGAATGAACTTATAGACTGGTGTGCAGCTTTTACTTTTTAGGTAAAGAGAAAGAGTACATACTATTATATCAGTGAAATGGACAATCCGCGGAAATGAAGTTAAAAATTCTTATAGAATGCAAGGAAGCTTAAGTTAAAACATAAAGCTTGGTTTATATGTATTCTTAGGTTTAAATTTAAAGTAAGATCCTCAGAGACTACACGTTATACCCCATGCTTGCTATTAATTAGCAGCCTTTGGGTGAAAATATAGTCCAATTTATAGTTGAAAAGCTATTAGGGAGGCTTGTCAAGCTAAGAAATAATAAAAAGTTGTTAGTAAAGCAAGCTCCTAAAATTGAATATAGATTATGCTACAGTTTTTCATTAGCTCCTTTTGTTAGTGAAAACATTGTTACAATTATAGGTATTTGCTTATTAATTGGTGCTATGGCTAAAAGTTCTCAAGTTGGATTACATGTCTGGTTACCGATGGCGATGGAAGGTCCTACACCAGTTTCTGCATTAATACATGCTGCTACTATGGTAACGGCAGGTGTGTATCTTTTAATGCGTACTAGTCCTTTAATAGAATACAGTTCAACTGTATTAATATTATGCTTATGATTAGGGGCTATAACTACTGTATTTAGTAGCCTTATTGGATTATTTCAACAGGATATTAAAAAGTTATTGCCTATTCTACTATGAGCCAATTAGGTATGATGGTAATAGCGGTAGGTTTATCATCATATAACCTTACCTTATTCCACTTAGTTAATCACGCTTTTATAAAGCATTGTTATTCCTAGGTGCCGGGGCTGTAATTCATTCAGTTGCGGATAATCAAGATTTTAGAAAATATGGAGGGTTAAGACCCTTCTTGCCTTTAACTTATTCTGTAATGTTAATAGCAAGCCTTAGCTTAGTTGCTTTCCGTTTATGACCGGGTTCTATAGTAAAGATTTTATTTTGGAATCTGCATATGGACAGTTTTACTTTAGCGGTACAGTTGTTTACTTTATAGCTACGATTGGTGCTATGTTTACGACTTTATATAGTGTGAAAGTATTATATATTACTTTTTAACTAACCCTAATGGACCTCTTATAAATTATAAGAATGCTCACGAGGGTGACTTATTTTAAGTCTTCCGTTAATTATATTAGCTTTATTCTCTATTTTCTTTGGTTACATTACTAAAGATATTTTTATTGGATTAGGTTCAGGTTTCTTTGCAGATAATAGTATATTTATTCATCCAACACATGAAATTATGCTTGACACAGAGTTCGCAGTGCCTACGTTCTTTAAATTGTTGCCATTGGTATTTACTTTATCTTTAAGTGCGCTCGCTATAATCTTATCGGAATTTGTTCCGACTGCTTTGGTTCACTTTAAATTTACGAGACTAGGGTATAACCTTTTGGGTTTTTAACCAACGTTTTTATCGAAATGTTCTATAATAAATATGTTACTAATTTTATCTTAAACACAGGGGTATAACTACTAAGTTTCTGGATAAAGGTTCAGTAGAGATGATTGGGCCTTACGGTCTTGAGAGAGGACTGCTGAAATTAAGTAATAATGTCGAGTCTTTAAGTACAGGTGTAGTTACAAATTATGCGTTATATGTTTTAATAGGTTTTGTTTCATATTTGTTAATTATTTTTTTAGATTTAAATATGGACCTAGTTTTATTGACTTTACTTAGTGTTCCTTTTACATTAATGCCTACTTCTTTGCAAAGCATTCCTAATAATTCCTCGAGGAAGTAATATTAAACTTAGGAATCATCCTTATTAACTTCAGGTAATAATAAAATGAGCTAATTAGCTAAATCCAAACAAGGAATAAGCGGAAGTCGTAATTATAGTGCTGGTAGTTTAATCAAAGGGAAAATCAAAGATGATGAAGGTTCAGCTGTTCACCTTGAACCTTGATTTGTAACTGGATTCAAAATTTTTTTTCTTTCTTTTTTTTTTATTTTTATTTATACATGTATTATTTGTTGAAAAAAAATACGACGCCAGTTTTTCCCTTTTTATAATTATAAAAAGGGAAAAATTTAGCAAGCGTGCTGAAACCTGCTTCTGTCCCATTTCTCTCCTACCTCCTCAACTAGTTGAGGAGGTAGGAGAAAAAAAAGAGAGAACGGTATGTCTTTTTATTTGTTTATTATTCTTATATCCTTTTTTTTTAGTTGTCTTTGTATATTCTCTTGTGTGGTGGTTAAGTCTAATTTACATTAAATTGTTGTAAAAGAATTAGCGGGGTGGTGGTGGGTAACCCACAGGATTTATACTCTGTTAAAGATTTATACCTAACTTTATGGATTAGCCATTGCAAAGCAGGGCCTTTGTTGACTATGTGTATTATTATTAAGAATATTATTTGATAAAGCAATATTCTTAAATAAAGCAGTATACTTAATCCTTTATTTTTTTTTCTTTTTTTATTATAAATATTTGCTTATTACGTAAATAGTATTATATAATAATAAAAAAAAGGGAAAAATTAGATAAGAGAATAAAATTTATATGATTGAGAATACGTATCAAAGTAGATCAGCAGAAGCGCTAATAAAGGTGGAATAGTAATAAAGACCTCTATGATAGAGTATACTCTGTCATAAAGTTCACCATAAGCAAATCTGATGATAGTATAATAGTCTCTGCGAAGCCGGGCGTTAAGTTGAGATAGAGATATTCAATTTAAATGTTGATACCTGAAAGTGAATCATGGCCATATTAATTAATACTTGTATAAAAAGTATACTATCTGCTTATTTTATTGCATAATATATTATAATGATATATAATGTCTATGTATTAGTAATAATAATATAGGGAATATTATATATTTCTCTTATTTTATTAAATATAAACGTAGGATATAATGTAACATAGTTAACATTTGACCTAACTATGCCAAGTTCATATTCATATTAAAGGGTTTAAATGCCTCTTTTTGTAAAACAAGATCTATTCAATTTCTGGGCAGACGTCTGGAGAGAGTTTATGCTAACTTTAGTATATTTTTAATGTTCACCTGTAAAGGGAGAATGGAATTTATATTTAAACTAGTTTTCGCCTCACTTTGGTATAACGGCAGTCTAGTGAGTGATAGTGACAATTTTGTTTTATGTTAATTGTTTTAGTCTAATCTAATTTAACAGTTAAATTTGAATAGTATAGAAATATTTACTTTATTTTACAGTCTATTATAGCGAATGAATGATAATTATAGCTACTTCAATAAAACGATGATTATTGAATATTAATTTTAATTCCACCCTAGGCTCTGCCTAGCTTCGGCTAGGCAGAGCCTAGCTAAACTAGAGAGATATTGAAATATTTAAACGTTTGTTTTATTGTGTGCAAAAATAAGGCAAAGTGTTTTTATCGCTCTTTATTGGCGCTGGTGTTTAGTTTTGTTAGCTCTCTGCTTTGCTATATCTACCTATTATACATAGTAGATATAAAGGTGTACTTTATCTGATAAAGATTGAGGAAGGAGAGTTAGTCGTGTATAATATAAGTTGTTCAGAGGTTTCTATTCTTTTTTATTATAAGTATTTACTTTTAGATTTTTAATATGATTGCATCTTTTTATAGTTTGATACTTATATTAGAAAAAAATTTTTTTATATGCTTAATTTATTTTAAGTCTTTTTAACAATTGTGATGCGCCTAGACCTTGGGTCTATATTTTCAAGATAATGCAATACGGCATTATAAAAAAAAGAAGAGTAGAATGTCTTTTTATTCTTTAGTACTTTTTATTCTCTTTTTTTTTATTTAGGAAGGTTTACTTGAGTTACATTAAATTTAATAAAATTGTGTACAAGAGCAACCATACTTTTTATAAATTAATTCTTATTATAATAGTTTTATTATAATTATTTTTATAAATTAAATTAGTAATCCAATCAAGTAGATTGGATTAATTCTCTACTATCGTCGTTAAATTGTTTGGGATATATAATAATAATCAGAAGAATCTGTTTTAGTTTTAGGTAGGTTTAAGCTCTTTTGAATTTAAATTGGATTAAACCTATGAATAAAGGTATTATTTAAACCGTAAGAAATAAATTTCTTGTAAGTTGCTATTGTTTTTCTTTTGTCTTGTTGTTATTGTAGGTCTTTAGCTGTATTTTTAGCTTGATGGCTTATATTTCAGTATAATTTACCACCAAGCCTTTTTTTCTCCTTTTTTTTTTTATTATACGTTTAATTACTACGTAGAAATTAAACTATTATGACTAAAAAGGAGAAAAAGGTGCAAGACCAATACTGGTCTTGTATGAAGGCAGATAAACGTAGGATAATCGTCCTATTTTTATGAACAAATTGGTATAATAAATAATTATGCTAGTATAGACCTTAAAAGCTTAATCTCATTGTTTTTTTAGTTCCTAAAAATAGACTTTACTATCTGCCTATGGGTGGAGGTAAAATGGATAAGTGAATATATTTCTAGAGTAGGACGTATATTAGCACATAAGTCATAATGGTAAGGTTAATTAACTTCTAAGTACATAGCGAGTAGAAGTTGGCTTTTGTTTTTTCGTATACTTTTATAAGAGTATTAAGGCTTATTTTGGTTTATATATAAACACTTGCTTATACTTTTATTCGTAAATAATTAGAAATGGGAGAAGAAGATTTTTTTTTTATTAAAGCCCTGTAAATAAGCTATGCTTATCTTTTGGGTGGATACCAGGTATCTTATATAAACTCAAAGGATAGCACTTGTCTTATAGGTCTTATATACAAATAAGATTAGTACTTTTACATTTATATTTGTGAACCTTAGCCACTACAGGCGTCGCAAGCATTTGAAATATTAACCCCCTCTAGATCGGTTTAAGATAGAATGATGAATTTAGGAAAAAAAAAGTTTTCTGTTTTAAAAAGTCCACTTAAACCTCATACTTTTGTAAGTTTACCTGTACAATCTGCTATATAGGGTTTTTTTTTTGTTATTTTAGAGCAATATTTTTTTTTTGTTACATATAGTATAGGTACTATATATACATATAGTATAGGAAAGTCCGAAGCTTGTAAAACTAAAACTCATATTGAAGAGAGTAAAAGTAAAAATTTTGGTATTAAAGAGAAAATAAAGTCCATCTTTTTATAGTTATAATTATAATTAAATGTATTAATAAAAAAGATATATGTATCTTTTTTATTTTAGGCAGTCGAAGAAGGTAGTGAAAGCACAAGCCTAGGTTAAGCCTTATTTTAGTTTAATAACTAAGACAGGATCCGGCTTAAATGTATCAAAAGTAATAACAACTTTATGTTAATTATATTTATATAATTATTAATTAAATTTAATTAATAATAGGTGAATATTTTATTAGTAATGGTATAGAAATTATACCACTGTATAAATTCTATAGCATAAAAATTTTTGAGTTTGATGGTGGCTCTGAATGAACGCTGTCCAAGTGCTTGACACATGCTAATCGAACGTCTAATTTAACAATGTGGCGTTAAGTCACTAATTTAATTAGAAGTGGTGTACAGGTGAGTATTTAATATTTTGGCTGCCTTAAAGTAAGGTAAAATACCTTATAAAAATATGAAGAAGAAAGGAAGTAAATTCCGCTTTAAGAGGACAATAAATATTTCGGATAGGTAGTAGTCAAGGTAATGACTTAACTAGCTTGAGATTCCGTAGTCGAGGCTGAGAGGTCGATCGATCACATTGGGTCTGAAAAACCCAATACGTTTAGTACAGCAGTGGGGAATATTGGTCAATGGCCGCAATGGCTGAACCAGCAACTTGGGGAATGTATAGCTCCGGCTAACTATATCTAGTTTTTATTATTATAATAAAAAGTAAATATTTTATATATTGAAAAACATAGTATCGATTTTGTCGAATAAAGTTCTAGATAGAATACTGATTATGACTATTTTCTATCTGTATGTCTTGACCAAATTACGTGCCAGCAGTCGCGGTAATACGTAGAAGACTAGTGTTATTCATCTTTAATAGGTGCTTTGTGGTGTAGGATCTCACATATGTGCCTAAAACTACCAAACTCCGGGGACATCCTAAAGCTTCTGATACCAAGCTATAGTCGAAAGGCTATACGTGGCTGAAGTAATTACTCAGGTTTTTATTAGATTGTTGATTAAAAATCTAATAGATAAGGTAACAAGTCAGAAGATGATCGAAAGAGAAATGGATTATCGCGGATCTAAATCAGTAATACCCCAAAATATTACTGTAAAAGAGCAACGAGTAGACGGTAGTTGATACATTAAGCCTGTCCCTAAAACAAGGAATTAATGTGTTTAAGGTGTACTCTAATGGGCTTCGAAAGAAGTTATCAAATCAGAATCCTTTCTAAGGAATTACATAAAAAGATAGAAGGTTCTATTCTACTTCAAATATTTACGTTAATAAGAATATCAATCCTTGATTTTTGACTGGGTTTATAGATGGTGAAGGATGTTTTAGAATTTCTTTGACTAAAGTCACTAGAGCTATAGGTTGAAGAGTACAACTCTTTTTCCAAATAAACTTACACAAGAAGGATATAGCATTGTTAGAAGATATACGTGACTACTTTGGCGTAGGAATGATACATAAATCTGGGACAAATCTCGTCCAATATAGAATACAGACTTTTGACGAATTATCTATTCTAATTAATCATTTGAATGATTACCCATTAGTTTCTTCGCCCCCACAAGCTTGCGGAGGCGTAAAAATGAGACTTTGAACTCTTTAAACAAGCTCATGAATTAGTTAAGATGAATGAGCATTTAAATAAAGAAGGTATTTTAAAAATAGTTTCTCTTAAAGCATCTTTAAATTTAGGACTATCTGAAGCATTGAAATTAGCGTTTCCTAATGTAAAGAATGCCACGAAACTTACATCTAGTACTGTAAGTATTCCTGATCCTCATTGATTTTCAGGGTTTACTTCTGCTGAGGGTTGTTTTATGGTAGGTATTGCTAAATCTAAAGAGTCTACGACAGGATATCAAGTATATTTATCTTTTATAGTTACTCAACACGTTCGTGATGAATTATTATTAAAATGTTTGATTGATTATTTTAGTTGTGGAAGATTAGCCAGAAAGAGAGATGTTTATGAGTATCAGGTTTCCAAGTTTTCAGATGTTGAAAAGTTTATAGATTTTTTCGATAAATACCCTATCCTTGGAGAAAAGTCCAAGGACTATTTAGATTTTCGTACGGTGTCAGGAATAATGAGATCAAAAGATCATTTAACTGAAGTAGGTGTTGCCAAGGTACGAATAATTAAACAGGGTATGAATAGAGGTCGGTAATTTTATTATAGGCAATTGGATGAGATTTTCTCTCTTAATTCTAAGATAAATTTGCTAGGTCAGCATTTACGCCTATAGATGCTGATTGCCGTGTTAAAGGGTACCTAGACGGTAAAATTAGTCTAAAATATGATACGGTTTTACTAGAGTTATATATAAGGAGGTGAGTATTTAAGGAGTAGAGTTGAAATTCAGTCATACCTTAAGGACTGGTAATGGCGAAAGCAACCTTTTATCTAATAACTGACGTTGAGGGACGAAGGCTCGGGTAGCGAACAGGATTAGATACCCTGGTAGTCCAAGCAGAAAATTATGAATGCCATAGATTAGAATGTTTTTAGTTTATAAATGAAAGTGCAAGCATTCCACCTCAAGAGTAATGTGGCAACGCAGGAACTGAAACCATTAGACCGTTTCTGAAACCAGTAGTGAAGTATGTTATTTAATTCGTCGTTACGCGAAAAACCTTACCACAATTTGTATAGTATCCCTGAAAAGAAACTACAAGCGTTGCACGGTTGTCTTCAGTTAATGTCGTGAGATATTGGTTAATTCCATTAAATTAACGGAAACCCTTGCTTTATTTGCAAAATTTATAAATAAAGCAGTTCACCAGTATATCGGAAATGATAACAGGGACCAAGACAAATCATCATGGCCTAAATATTGTGGGCTATAGACGTGCCACATATACCTATACAAAGAGATGCGAAAATGTGAATTTAAGCTAATCTCAAAAAGTAGGATAAAATATGGATTGTAGTCTGAAATTCGACTACATGAATAAGGAATTACTAGTAATCGTGAATCACCACGTCACGGTGGATTTAATCTCAGATAGGTACTAACTACTCGTCAGGCGCCGAAAGAAGTATGTTTGGCTAAATATTATAATTTAATTCTAGATAAATAGGTCTAGTTATTATAGTGGAAGGTTTTCGTATGCGTGACTTTAATTGGTGTTAAGTCGAAATATGGTTCGTGTAGTGGAAGTTGCACGGGATTAATTAATGTTAACAATAATAAAGGGCAGTACCGTGGGTACTGCCTTCAAGTCTGTGTTTGGAGCAAGGATTTCTTTATATAAATCTATTACATCTGGTTCGAATCCGGAATAGACTCAAGATAAAACTAATAATAAATAAAAATAAACGCGAATTTGGATCTTTTTACTGTTTCTCTCTCTCCTCCTCAACAAGTTGAGGAGGAAAGAGAAAAAAAAAGTAGATAAAAGTGTCTGGGTAAGGGGATGTGTTTTGGTACGGCAACTGTAGGAAAAATTTATTAGGCTTTAAGCGAGAAGACAATTTACAGTGAGAACAATAGGTCTGGGGTTTATCATGGGACTAACCAGATAAGTGGTGCCTCTTATATAGGTAGTAGTACAAATTTTACTAGAAGGTTTAGATATTATTTCTCTCTCTTGTTCTTATTTCTCTCCCACCTCCTCAATTAGTTGAGGAGGTGGGAAAAAAAAGTAATTAAAAAACCAAAGCATTATATACAGAGCTTTATTAAAATACGGTTACTTTAACTTTACATTGGAAAATATAGAATATTGCGATAGTGCTTTTGCAATTAAAGAGAACAATATTACCTAGATTTGTATAAATCTGAGTACAATATCTGTCATCTAGCTGGTTCTAGCTTGGGTCGTATAACTGGTTATGAAACCCGTTTAAAATTACCTAATGCCTGGTTAATTAGACAACATAAAAACAACTTAAGTGGTGTTTCATTAAGAGAAACAACGTTAGATATTCTTACTGAAAAATTAGAGACGTGTGCATCTAATATTGCTAAACTGTTCAAAATGTTAGAACAAATTAAGGCTGCAACTAAAAGTAAAGTTACTGTGGAGACTCGTTTAAATATATTAGCTTCAACTATAACGTCACAAGCTGTTATAGTTACGGATTTAACATGTGGTGTTAGTACTACATACCTTTCGGCTAGAAGAGCTGCAGATGCATTAGGTATAAGTAACTCAACAGTAATGAATAAATTAAACAATAAAAATACTAAAGCCTATAAAGGTATATACAAGATAAAAGGTGTCGCCTTTATTTCTCTCCCTCCTCCTCAACTAGTTGAGGAGGAGGGTTGATCAATGTTAACTGTTAATGAAGATACACTGTATTCACAGTATGTAGGTACGCGTTAACCAAATGGTAAGGCATTGTGTTTCGGCCACAAAAATTACAGGTTCAAGTCTTGTACGCGTTTAAATTTATGTATCTTTTTTTTTTTCTAAAATAAAGAGGTATCAGATTAATACTTTAATTTAAAATGTTGTTAAAGTAGACTAATTACACGTACTAACCGTGCAATATTAAAGATGATATTAAAAATATCAGCTTAATGTTTTATTATCGCCCCCGCAAGAGCTTGCGCCTTGCGGGGGGGCATAAAATAAAATTAGAAAACGTTTAGTCTAAGTATAAGCCTTGTCTTTCAGCCACAAATATTACAAGTTCAAGTCTTGTACGCGGTTAGACTATAATCATACTAAAAAAATAATAAAAAGAAAAAGTTAGAAAAGTATGACATATTTTTTTTGCCTCACCAGTAGGTGAGGCAAATCTATCCTCCTTTAATATAGTTTAATTCTTATTCCTATTAAAAAGAACAGTTATAGGTACAATATTTAGATAGTTTAAGCATGATAGAACAAAGTTTAATAATCTTAAAGAAAGTAAAAAAAAACCTTTTTTTTTATATAGGACTGGTCTAGTGGAGGTATAATTTTATATAAACAAAAAATGAGTATTTTTTCAATCAGTTTTATTAATAGTCTTTCTACTGCAGATACTATGGTGTTATTTGCAGAAGCCTTTTCTAACAGTTGTATTGCCTTTGTAGCTTTAACAGAATTAGCTAACGGTTCTTCAGATAGTTTAGCCATAGTGCTTACTAGTAATAATCTAGCCGAATATTTAGATGCTCTAGACTTACCTCCACGTAGTGATAGCTTTCGAAGTTTTGGTCAATATAAAAGGGTCCAGGATAGTAATTTAATCTTATTAACAAATAAATTAGTAGATAGCGGAGTTTACCGTACATAATTAGGTTACAATCTAAAAGAGTCAAAAAAGTCAGCATATGGAATATAAACATCGAATGCCGGGGGGGTAGCTAACCCTGTCCCTTTTCACCCTTCCAAGTATAATTAGTCTACAGGCTTTTTTGCATCTTTTATGCAAAAAAGCCCCCCCAGGAAACTTCCATAATTGGTAAGATGGGTTGAGCTGTAAACTCAATAGTATTGTACTTTTAAGAGTTCGAATCTCTTGTTTCCTATTGATAGTAACTTTTTATTAAATAATAAATAATTCTTTATATTTGAATAAATATACTTAAATGACATATATAAATTATATAAGCTTTGAAACATGTACGTAATTGATAAATGCCTAGGGAAGAATTGAATATGGGCATCTTTACGCACAAAGACCGACTTATTATTTTTTTTTTTATTTCTTGGTATCACACTTGCTGTTCCCTAACCCTAGGGGGGGTGTGGAAAAAAAGAATAAAAGAATTTAAAATAAAAATACCTTTATTATTTCCCCTTTTTCTCCCACCTCCTCAACTAGTTGAGGAGGAAGGAGAGAAAACGACAGGGATTAGTCCATATATCTTTTGGTTTGTTAGCCTATTTGCTATGTATATTAATTAAAGGATATCTAATTTAAACTAAATATAAGAGGTCTTTATACTTATACTAAGCTTGGTCATAGTAAAAAAATGTCCAGCTTTATTTTTGCTAGCCGCAGCCTAGCTCTCGCTTGGCTGCGCCAAGCGAAAGCTAGGTTTTTAATAAAAATTTAGAAGGCAGGGGAGATTTTTTTTTATACTCATATATTCAAGCCTTTATAGCTCAACGGTAGAGCGAAATACTGTTAATATTTTGATAGATGTTCGATTCATCTTGAGGGCTATGTATAAAGTATATGTATTAATACGCGTTAGCCAAATGGTAAGGCATTGTGTTTCGGCCACAAAAATTACAGGTTCAAGTCTTGTACGCGTTTAAATTTATGTATCTTTTTTTTTTTCTAAAATAAAGAGGTATCAGATTAATACTTTAATTTAAAATATTGTTAAAGTAGACTAATTACACGTACTAACCGTGCAATATTAAAGATGATATTAAAAATATCAGCTTAATGTTTTATTATCGCCCCGCAAGAGCTTGCGCCTTGCGGGGGGGGCGATAAAATAAAATTAGAAAACGTTTAGTCTAAGTATAAGCCTTGTCTTTCAGCCACAAATATTACAAGTTCAAGTCTTGTACGCGGTTAGACTATAATCATACTAAAAAAAATAATAAAAAGAAAAAAGTTAGAAAAGTATGACATATTTTTTTTTGCCTCACCAGCAGGTGAGGCAAATCTATCCTCCTTTAATATAGTTTAATTCTTATTCCTATTAAAAAAGAACAGTTATAGGTACAATATTTAGATAGTTTAAGCATGATAGAACAAAGTTTAATAATCTTAAAAGAAAGTAAAAAAAAACCTTTTTTTTTTTTTTATATAGGACTGGTCTAGTGGAGGTATAATTTTTATATAATTTATCATGATTAATTTAATTCTTTTATGAGAAACTTTCACTAATAGTTTTAGGGCAGAAATGTTGGATGTTGCCTCATTATTTGCTATTTTTTGTGCTATACTTGTTATTGTTAGTAAAAATCCTGTGTTATTATGGGATAAATTATCAAACTCCGGGGACCTCCTAAAGCTTCTGATACCAAGCCGTTCATGCAAATGAATCAGTGGATGGGTTAATCACTCATGTATGGTAATAACTCAGTTGATAATCGAAAGATTAATGGATTATCGCGGATCTAAGCCAGCAATTGATAAAAATATCATTAGTACGTTAATTTTTGTATTTTTTGCCTTTCTTATATTAATTCTTCCTATACCTGGACTGTATTTTTACAAGTTACTATTATCTAGTTCTAATTATGGTCGATTAGTTATGTTTCCCTTGCAAAATAACACATTTAATAGAATGAAATATACTCCCACTTCAACCTTACGAAGCAAAGGCTCCTGCTTGTCTGTTGTCTGCATGAGAAATTATTCTACTGACAATTCAGTGGTTCCGGTTATAACATATAGTAATGCAGATACTCAGAAGCTACAAATTATAAATGAGAATAAAGGTAAAAGTGGAATTTATTGCTGAACAAGTATATCAAATGGCAAAAGATATGAAGGAGTAGTAGGAATTTAGCCAGAAGGTTTACAGATTACTTTAATATTAACTTTATTAGTAATGAAAGATATACCAGGACAATTCATAAAGCGCTTCTTAAATATGGTTATGCCAACTTTGCTGTATAAATACTGAAGTATTCTGAATTAGATGTGCTAATATCAAGGGAGCAACATTATTTAGATTTACTAGAACCTGAATATAACATGTTAAAAATTGCAGGTTCTCGGCTTGGTTCTAAACATTCTGAGGAAACTATTGCTAAATTGAAAGCAGTATTGAAAGATCGCATTTTCACTCAAGAGTATTTAGAAAAACTGTCTGCCAGCAAAGTAGGTAACAAAAACGGTGTAGGAGGTAAAGGCCGTAAACGAGCAGATGGAGCAGGTAGTCCTAGAGTTAAAATAGAAGTTCTCGAATTGGAAACAGGGATAAAAACTATTTATCCTTCAACAAGTGAAGCAGGCCAAGCCTTATGTGTACCATCAGGTAGTATTCGAATGCATTTGTCTCGAAACTCTAAAAAGCCTTATAAAGGTATGTATTTTTTGCAAAAGTTAGCGTAGTTGTTGTAAAAGAGCAACGAGTATATGGTAGTTATTTTGGATTAGTTAATCCGAAATTAAGATGTACTCTAACGGGTCTCGAGAGAGACTATCTAATTAAATATTCTTATGGGCTTTGCTCAATCACACGCGTGAGTGTAGTGATGGCACGGGTATCTAACCAAATAAGTAGGTCGGTTTTATATTCTTCTTTAAGAACTCGACCGGAAATTAATTTAAATACTAACCCTGCGCAAACTAAACCATTAGGTATGATGGATCCCTTTTTTTTTACGGGGTTTACAGATGGAGAAGGCTCGTTTAGCCTACAAATCAGATCCAGCGATAATTACACATCTAAATGAAAAGTTCAATATAGCTTTCAAGTAGGTATACATACAAAAGATATTGCCATGTTAGAAAGTATACAATTAACTTTAGGTGTAGGTAAGATCTATTCAATGGGGAAAGAGGGTGTACAGTTTAGAGTAGAGTCTCTTAAAGATTTCTCTGTAGTAATAAATCATTTTAATGTATATCCGCATTTTTATTTTCTTTTTTTTTTTTTTTATAATAAATATACTACATAGTATTAAAAAAAAGTAAAAAAAAAAAAAGAAAATAAAAATAAACAAAAAAGCAGCTTGATTTAAATTTATTTAAGTTAGCTTTATCGTGTGTAAAGAATAAAGAACATTTAACTCCAGAAGGGTTAAAAAGTTAACAGCTATTAAAGCTTCAAAGAATAAATGTCTTACTGGCGAGTTAAAAGCTTTATTTGCAGACAATACTCCTATGACTAAGCCTGAGCCAGATACAGGATTAATTACATATCCTCAAAGATTGGCAGGCTTTATCTCGGCTGAGGGTTGTTTTAGCGTTTTCGTATCTAAGTCTCAGTTTGCTAAACAGGGATATCCAGTACAATTGAGATTTAGATTAACTCAACACATACGGACGTACAACAACTGGAGAGTTTAGTTAGCTATTTAGGTGGTACAGTAGTTAAACACAGAGATGTGACTGATCTACAAGTAATTAAACTTCCAGTCCTTATTGATAAGGTACTGCCTCTACTTGAAAAATATCCTGTACAAGGGGGTAAAATTTAAAGATTATTGCGACCATTTTTCTTTTTTCTTTTTTTTTTATTAACAAATATATATTATTAATAAAAAAGTTAAAATTTATATAAAAAAAAAAGAAAAAAAAAAGATAAAAGTAGTCGAAATAGTAAAGAATAAAACTCATTTGACCGCTGAAGGGTTGTCTCTAGCACAAAAAAATAAAGCTGGGGTGAATACAGGTAGATTGTAAGTTTGTGTGGAGTTGTTAACTATATGGGGTAATCATATTCCCTTTCGGCCTGGCCTATAGCCTAGTATCTAGGCCCTAGGGCAGGTGTATTTAAATTAATTTTTTTTTTATCTACTTATTAGTATGATCTATTTGGTTTTGTGATAGTATCCGCACTATTTTTAATTGGTTTATTTTTAAGTATTTCTGGTTATCTTATAATGCTCGGTATTAATTTTATTGGTCTGTCTTATTTATTAGTATACGTAGGGGCTGTATCTATTCTGTTTCTATTTATTTTAATGTTAATAAATGTTAGAATAAGTGAGTTATTAACTGACACCAGCAATAGTATACCTTTAGCTATTATTATTTCTATTTCTTTTTATTCTTCTGTACATTCTACAATACCCTACAGTATTGTACCTTTTACTAGCTATATTTCAAAAATAGGTAATACATTTAATGATATATTAGATATAATACTATTATATATTAACAATGGTATAATATCTTTTACTAGTAATTTAACTAATACTAGTTTTACTACTACTAATATTTGAGATGGTAATTTGTCAGAAACTAGTCATATAACAAGCATAGGTAATATTCTTTACACTACTTATAGTATATGACTAATATTAACTAGTATCATACTTTTATTAGCAATGATAGGTGCTATCGTTATAACTATAAAACAAAGAGAAGTTAAAAGAGAAGTAAATAGTATGAATACCTAGTATAAAAATTTATTTAAGTGATGGTAAAATAAATTTTAAAGGATTAGTAGTAAAATTAAGACTTATTTTTTTTTTTTCGGGAGTAACTTTAACAATAGTCTTGCCCTTACTCATGATCCCTGATCAGGGATCAGATAAAGCCGCTATATTAACATTTTCAGTAAAATTGGTGAATAATAATTAAGTATCTAAGGTAGATTTTTTTTAGTATAAAAGAGTGTTAAATATCCTAAACCTATGCCACTAGGCACTGTCGTTACAGTGCCCCAAGGGATTAGCTCAATGGTAGAGCAACCGTTTTACACACGGTAGGTTAGGTGTTCAAGTCACCTATTCCTTAATCATAACCCGTATTAATATAACTAATTGTGTCAAATGTTAGATTAATAAGGTGTTGAATTTGCAACTAGAATTATACACTATTGTGTGCAAAATATAACATATATTAAATTAAGTATTACCTATCTATTTATTGATGACTATTTGTAATATATATTTTTTTTACTTCTGGCCATTTTCTCTCTCTCCTCCTCAACTAGTTGAGGAGGTAGCAGAGAAAACCCAGATAGAGGGTAAGTTAATGCTTTTAGCCGAAATATAAAAGTATTAACTTCAGACTGTACTTAGATATGATGTTTTTTTTTTCTTAAATATATTGGAAGCTCTAGCAAGTTTCTTTCCCCCTCCCTTTTTTTCTTTTTTTTTTTTTTTTTTTTATAATTTTATTGTTACTAATTTCCCTCCCTTTTTTTTTTATTGTCATGCCTTAATACTATTTACGAGGTAAGAAAATATTTATAATTAAAAAAAGGCTTGGTGGGAAAAATAAATAGATTTATTATCTAGTTTTTTCCTGTTTTTTATTATTATACAATATTATTTACGTAATAGTTATAAATATATAACTAAAAAAAAAAGAAAAAAAAAGAGTAAAGCAGGGACCGGGTAAAATTTGCCCTATTTTAATTTTAAAGTAAACTATATGTAGGTTATAATTAATATTTGATGCGATTAACCACCTTTAAAGGTTAGGAAAATTAGGATATTTGTTATGAAAAAAAAAATAAAAAAAAAATATATAATATTATGTGAGCTACGAACCTAAAAAAAAAAGAAAAAGAAACTATTTAAAACAAATTTATAATTAGACTAGCTTCCCGCTAGGCTTTGCCTAGCTGAAGCTAGGCAAAGCCTAGTGTGTATTTTTTATGTCTTAACATAGACACCAAAATCTTTTTTATATAGAAACGACTCTTTTTTTTTTTTTATGGTGTAGTATAATTATATATTATAATAATTAATGAAGAAAGATAAAAGAATGACAATTTTAACAAGAAGTAATTTTCAAGCTCATCCTTTCCATTTGGTATCACCATCACCTTGACCTCTATTTACATGTATTGCACTATTAACATTAACAACTACTGGTGTATTAACAATGCATGGTTTTAGTAATGCAAACTATTTTTTAACTATAGCTTTTATATCTGTTGTTTCTTCAATGTCGTTTTGATGAAGAGATGTTATATCAGAGGGTAAAATGTTTTTCAAAAGTACTATACTGTCTATTAATAATTTGAATATAGCTAAAGCTATCCCTATCAAAGATATAGAGAAAGCTTTAAATATTTATAAAGCTAATAATAACAATTCTATACTAGCCACAAAGAATAATATAGGTCATTATTTAGCTGGCCTGTTAGAGGGAGATGGACATATATCTATTCCTGCTTTAGGTAATACAACTTTAAACCGAGTACTTAACCCTAGAATAGTTTTTACTTCACATATTAACAATTTAGGTATGTACGCCTTTATCCAATCAGAGTTAGGTAATGTGGGACGTTTTCAAATTACAGGTGAAAATATTCTTCGTTATGTTATTGGAGATAAGGCTGGAATTATGCTTTTTATTAGCTTAATACAAGGTAAACTTAGAACACCCAAGAACAAAAGATTTAATGATCTAATTAAAGTATTTAACGTTAAATATTCTTTAGGCATATCAGAAAGTTTATTAGATAATTCCGACTTTACAAACAATAGTTGATTTACAGGCTTTACGGAAGCTGATGGACATTTTGGTATTAAATATGTCGAAAGCAAAGCTAAATCAGATACTCGTAAAAGGTCTGTTAGTGAAAATATTAGTCTAAAATTTAGATTAGATCAGCGTTCATATGACAAGCCTACATCTTCTTCTATGAAACCTTTTATGGAAAGTTTAGCTTTATTTTTGTCTTGTAACCTTAAAAATTATACTAACAATAAAGGTTCAGAAGCATTATCTCTAAGTGTATTATCTATAGATGGTGTAAAATTTATTGTTGATTATTTTAATAAATATCCCTTATTGGGTAATAAGTCTAATGATTTTAATAAATGAGAGATTGTCTACAATATGATTATATCTAAGGAACATCTTACTGAACAAGGTAGACTAAAGATTAGGTCTTTGATAGGAAAATTGTAAATAAAAGCTTGCCTTTTTTTTTTCCTTTTTTTTTATTGTAAATATAATCTTATTACGTAAATAATATTGTATAAAAATAAAAAAAAAGGGAAAAAAACAGCTTGTAGGGCGGCTTGCCGCACCGCCGGCAAGCAGCGGTGGCGGCTATATAAAAACTATAAAGACAGTATTGTTACATTTATGTGCCCTCTTAAAATTTAACTAATTGCTGGAAACTCTTGTTATAACTAGACAATCAGCAGGAAACCAACGGATGGATAAATACCCTAGTAGGATCTACAGAGACTACACGTTAAATTTTAATACGTTAACTTAATATATTTAACCTATTAATTAAGATATAGTCCAATTAGTTTATTTATAAGTGGTTGCATTTTTGACATACTTAGGTAACCACACTCTGTCAGTACAAAGAGGATTAAATATGGGTGTTGCTTTATTTATAGTCTCAGAAGCATTATTTTTCTTAGCTATATTTTGAGCGTTTTTTCATAAAAACAAATTGTGAATAGAAACCATACTCCGGGGAAGCCCTAAAGCCCTAATAACTAAACTTTTAAAGGAGACTTTAAAAGTGGCCTCGTTAATAGCTGAGGGTATAGTAACATCATTAGAGATTCTTGGTCTTGATCAAGAAATGGGCAATCGCGGATCTAAACCAGATAGCTACATATCTGTAAAAGAGCAACGAGTAGACGGTTTCTCAGTATTAAAAAAATACTGTAAGGTGTGCTCTAAGTGCCAGGGAAACCTGGTTTTTATTGCCTTTTTTAATTATGTAAATACGATAGTTGAATCTATACCTGGAATCAAGGTTTATCCAAAAGCCCTAATATCTTTATTTTCTATCTTTACTTATGCAGACAAAAAACCCTTGCTGACAGGAGGTCAAGCAAGGTTTTCCGTATTTAGCTCTGCTTCAACTAATGGCTTGAATCCTTATTATATCACTGGTTTTACTGACGGGGAAGGGTGTTTTTTTTTAGGTGTTAGTCCAGACTCTAAAAGTAAGACAGGTTATAGAGTAAAAGCTAGTTTTCAAATTGGTTTACATATAAAAGATCTTGCCTTATTAGAACAAATTAAATTGTTCTTTGGGGTAGGTAAAATATCTAAATTGGGTGCGGAATCTGTTCAATTTAGAGTATATGCACTTGAAGACTTAAAAGTTATTCTTCACCATTTTGATAAATACCCTTTATTAACTAATAAGCAATCCGATTATCTACTTTTTAAGCAAGTAGTAAATTTAATGGAAGAAGGTAAACATTTGACTTTAGATGGTTTAAATAAAATTATGTCTATTAAAGCTGTGCTAAATAGTGGGGAAGTATCTGATAATTTGAGGCTAACCGAGGGCGGCTTGCCGCTGCACGGCAAGCCGCGCAGTCGGCTAGCTTTCCCTAATATAGAACCTATTTTAAGACCAGAAATTAAAGATAGAACTATAAAAAGTTTATACTGGTTAGCTGGTTTCACCGATGCTGAAGGATGTTTCTTTGTAGCATTAAAAAAATCCCCGGCATCTAAGTTGGGTGAAGCCGTATGATTGAGATTTATTTTGACTCAACATACTAGAGAGGAAGATTTCCTAAAAAGTTTAATATCTACTTTAAATTGTGGGAGATATATACCTAAATCTGGCTATGGTGAGTTTATAGTTGAAAAATTCAGCGATGTTAGCAATAAAGTGATTCCCATTTTTGAAGAATTTAAATTACACGGGATAAAATCTAAGAATTTTGAGGATTTCCAAAAAGTGGCTTTGCTTATGAAAAATAAAGTACACTTAACTAGAGAGGGGCTAGATGAAATAAAGAAGATAAAAGGGGGAATGAATAAAAGTATATTAAACTAACATTAGTATATAAACATAATATAGGATTAAAAAAATTAAAAAAAAAATTAATATGTGCTTTGCTTGCTTCTTTCCTTTTTTTCCTCCCCTCCGTCCTCCTCAACTAGTTGAGGAGGTGGGAGAGAAAAAAGAAGTCTGCGTAGCTGGTAACACATAGTTAATCTAAAAACGAGTGCTTTATCGCCTACGATCGAATTGGGTGCTCAATGACCACCTATGGGTATAGAAGCTGTTAACCCTTAGGGTAAAAAGATATCAAAGGGGCATCGGAAATCTTTCGATGAAAAAAGGGCTAATTGCGGGGAAGTTTATTAAGAATAATGTGAGTATACATTGGTACACGCGTACACTTTAAATAATCCGCAGGTAATGCTTATATATTAAAGATAATGTGTTGGAAGTTTTTAAATATTGTTTAGGGTAACAGTATTGGCTTAATCCTTCGACTAGGGTACGCAAGCCTGGTCGTCCTTAGCTTCAGTTCCCTCAGCTAGCTAGGTGGGTCGTATGATTTATTTTATTGCTAGGAGAGCTAGTTTGCAGATAGGAGTTAAAAAGATCGGAAGTCGGAAAACTTTATTGTCTTTTTTTATAAGTAAACTTCAACGATCATACGCCTTTATATAAATTATTTAAAGTGACCTTTAGAATAAGTCTTCTGTTTTTTATCTCCATTCTTAAATTAAAGCACAAATACATCTTGTCGCTACGTAAAGGATTTTAAGAATGAAGGATAAGATAATTAACTGGTCATTCCGTTTTATTTTGCTATCCAAGCCTTGGATATGTCTGAATAATAAATTATCACCCTCGGCTACCTTTAAATATATTTATATATGATATGATCTAATCTAAAAGTTAATTTAGGAAGTTTGATGAACTTATCTTTATAATGAGTACCGGTATTATTCCCATTAATAGTCGCAGAATCCGGACCATTAAAACTAAAGGTTATAGTAGGAGTAATCTACCTTTAATCAATAAAGAAGATTATGCCATCTTATATGGATTGATTTTAGGAGATCTATATATTTGTACCCCCCCCCCCCGCAAGAGCTTGCGCCTTGCGGGGGGGGGGGGGTTAGGGAGAATACTGAGAATGCTTCCTTGAGATTTGAGCAATCGATTATTCATGAACAATATCTTAATCATTTATTTGCAAAATTTAATTATCTCTGCACACCATCTGCTTCAGTTAAGCGAGGGGTTAGAAAGTTATATCCCGATACATCCTCAGTTTATTTTACTACTCGTCAATTAATAGCTATTACAGAACTTCATACTTTGTTTTACTTCTTTTTTTTTTTTCCTTTTTTTTTTTAACAATTGCTTACTACATAGTAAGCAAATTATAATAAAAAAAAAAAGGAAAAAAAAAATTGGGATAGAAAGATAGTACCATTAAACATAAGTTCCTTATTAACCGATAAGAGTTTAGCTTACTTCTCTTTTACAACTTATATTGAATATTAAATTAAATAAAAATTAAATTAAATGAATAAAAAAGATATGCATTCTTGGATTTCCTTTGATAATTGTTATCAATACTATAACTATGGTTTCAAGCTCCATTATAAAGGTAATAAAGAGAAAATAGATAGAAACATTTATTTTCTATCATCAGACTAACTAACGTTTAACGTCCATTACAAATAAAAGATCAGAAAATAAGTAAGGTTCTTATTTAAACAAATCCGATTAGGTTTGTAATGGAAATAATACGTATTTGTATAAAAATAAATAGGTGTTTGTATAGGGAGCGTATTTGTAAGTATACCTTACCTACATTTTAATTACTTATTAAAGTCTTGTATTTTTACTTGACTAAGAAGAAGAGATACCTTTTAATATACTTCGTTTAAGTTCTAAATATTGATATAAAAAGATAACATAAAAATAGATATAAATTTATTATACAAGTTAAACCGTGTAATAGATTGTTTGAATCATGTTTACTTTATAATTTACAGGATAGTATTCTTATCATACCATGCCCTTTATTTGCCCAGGTACCTACAAATGATTATCTTTATTTTTCACTTATACCTTTTATAATTAAAGGAATAAACATTACACCATGTAAATCTTATTTAAATGCTGATTTAGATAAAAATTTAATCTATAAGGAAAATAAGAATAAAACCGGTGTATACCTTTGAGTTAACCTAAGTAATAACAACAGCTACGTAGGTAGTAGTTATAATTTATCTAAAAGATTTACTTGATACTATAGTTTTAATAATTTAAATAGATTAGTAGAAAACAGCGCTAGTCTTATAGGGAGAGCTTTATTAAAATATGGTTATAGTGGATTTAGGTTATATATATTAGAATATTGTGAAAGTGATCAGCTGCTAAACCGAGAACAATATTACATGGATCTTTTGAATCCTGAGTATAATCTTTTACGAGTAGCAGGTTCATCTTTGGGTATAAAACATTCTCTTGCAACTATAGCTAAGATTAAATCCCATAAGTTTACGAGCGAACAACTAGCTAAATTGAGAGAGCATTTAAATAAACATAATGCTAGTGATGAGCAACGGGCTAAAGCTAGGGAGAGAATGCTTAAGATAAATAAGGATAAAGGTATAGGCATAGAAGTGTTTGATACGGTGACAGGGTTGACAGCTGTTTGTAGCTCGAATCGTCAAGCTGCATTGGCAATAGGTTGTTCACATTCAAGTATATTATTAGCCAGAAAGGCATTTGTGAACAAAGGGGTTGAAACCTTTGTAAAAAAAAGATACATACTAAAAAATTAGTTTAAGCTCTTTAGTTTAAGCAGGTAACGATCAATATCTATATTTGTCTTTTAAATTTTGGTCTTCCTATCCCCCCCCCCCTCTTTTCTCTCCCTCCTCCTCAACTAGTTGAGGAGGAGGGAGAGAAAAAAGCAAAGCAGGGGGGGGGGGATGGTGGAGATAACCACAGATCAGATTATATCCTTAATACAAGTGGGTTTTTACTAGGGGATATTAAATTATTACAAGTAGCTTTATATGAGAACTGAGGTCTATTTACCTTTATTCATAGTAGAAATAGAATATATATAAAGGCAGAGTCAAGAAGTAAATTTATTTAAATAATCAAGCCTCATTTTCACTCTTCAATGTAATACAAAATTAATTAACAATTTAAAGGGTTGTTTGAACTACCTTTACTTAATACAGTAATATTATTATCATCAGGTGTAACAGTAACATACGCTCATCATTCTTTAATACAAGGAAACAGAAGCGGAGCTTTAGATGGTTTAGTTGCTACAGTACTATTAGCTCTAGTATTCACCGGCTTACAAGGTGTAGAATACACTGTTTCTTCATTCACTATAAGTGATGGTGCATTTGGATCATGTTTTTATTTTGGTACCGGCTTCCACGGCTTACATTCATACTCAGATTGGAACCTGAGAAATAGTGTAAAAAAGTATGCACATTTTAGGTTTTATTCAGCAATTACTTCACCTAAGTTGCCTTAAAATTTTTCCACCAAGCCTTTTTTTAATAAATAATTTTATTACTATATAGATAATAAACTTGCCTCCCCTCCTGCCTCCTCAACAAGTTGAGGAGGACGGAGGGGAGAATAACTATAAAAAAAGGCTTGGTTGAGAAAATAATGTATTAAAAGGCTTGGTGAGTCTACCAAAATAGACCCATGGTTTATTACTGGTTTCACCTTTGTTTTTCCCTTTTTTTTTTAATAATTTTATTATTTGTATAGATTTGTTGTCTAGTTTTTCCCCTATTTTTATTATTATACAATATTATTTACATAATAGTTTTATACTTATAACTAAAAAAAAGGGAAAAATGAATAAAAAAAAAAGGAAAAAATTTTAGCTGAAGGGTGTTTTTCTATTAGAGTTAGAAAAACCACTAGGACTCTTATTGGTTGACAAGTAGAAGCTGTCTTTTCTATCCATCATCGTTTGCGAGATTTACTGCTTTTGCAAGAAATTCAGGCTTATTTTGGCGGTGTAGGTAGAATATCGGAAGGGGTGAAAAATTGTGGTTACTTTGTATCTTTTATAGGAGATTTAACTACTAAAATTATATCTCATTTTGTAAAATACCCTTTAATAACTAAAAAATGAGGTGATTTCCTTCTTTTTAAGTCCGTTGTAGAGATGATTAATATTAAAAACCGTTTAACAATGGAAGGGTTACAAAAGATTGTATCTTTTAAAGCTCCATTTAATCTTGGCTTAACCGATGTATTAAAGGCTGCTTTCCCTGAGACTATACCAGCCTTAAAACCTTTAACTGTAATTACAGAAAAACCACGTCCTTATTGGATGGCTGGGTTTGCTTCAAGAGATGGTTGTTTTGCCATAACTGAAAACAAATCTTCTTCTAAATTTATTGTTAGATTTGTTTTTAGTTTATCTCAACATAGTAGAGATGAATCTTTAGTTAGAAGTTTGGTGGCTTTTTTTTTTTGTTGTGGTACACATAGTCCATCTTCTTTAGGTCGAACTACGGTAAGTTTTCAAACTTATATGTTTTCCTAACCCCCCCCCTGCGGGGGTAGAATATAATATAAGAGGTATTAAGGCTCAAGATTTTAAAGATTGATGTACAGTAGCCGAAATAATTCAAACCAAGGATCATTTAATTAAAGAAGGGTTTGACCGAGTTTGTCAAATCAAATCCGGAATGATTAAAGGGAGATAAGTCGCTACATTGTTAACTTATAAATAAGATGGTCTTAGAATGTTCCCTCCGTATCTAGCCACTTAGATAAGGGAGCGTTTAGCCCTAAGGCTTTAAAGGGTAAAAGTATACCCCCCCCCCTTTTGGTACTTGTACTTTTGTTATCATTGGTGGTAAACAAGTAAAAATTTGTTTAACCAAAGAATACATACTAAACTGCCAAACTCCGGGGAACCCCTAAAGACAATAATACCACCTTATATATAGTGAAAAGTCTAATAATAAGTACCGTTATTAATCGTAGTGGGTATGGTAAAAAGTTATTGTATTAAGGAAACTTAAATGGGCAATCGCGGAACTAACCTATATTAATCTTTTGAGACAAATATGGAAAAGCGCATCGAGTAGACGGTAGTTGTTGTGGAAGGGAAACTAGAAGCAATTAAGGTGTATTCAGTCTTCCTTAGAAATAAGGAAATAACTTTACGTTCTTGCTAAGTCGCCTTTATATGGTTTATGTACTTGTTTATACTTATGTTGTTACTAGTGGATTAAATCATTTGAACCGTGCGATATGTTAAAGTAAAGATAGGCACGGTGATGATCGGTACAGCTTTCATAGCTGTGGGTTTATGACGTGTTTTGGCTTATCATTCCACAGATAATCATCATCTGGGAATGGAGGCAAGTATACTATATTGACATTTTGTGGATGTGGTATGACTTTTTTTATATATTTCTATATACTACTGGGGTTCATAGTATATAAAGAATATTAAAATAAATATCCTTATTTATATTATTTCGTTAATATTTGCGGAGTTATTTTAATAGCTGTATGTTTCTACTAAGTTCTTACTTAGCTTATTATGTGTCCAAGTGAAGAGGGTGGCCTTAGTGAACCTAGTGGACCGGCCCTAGTGAACCTAGCGGACTGCCCCAGGTGGATCAGGGGCCTGGGTTAGAGAAAGGAAGATATATGGCAGGAAATTAAATAAGATGCAAGAGACTTATACTTAGACGATGTATAATGTTTTAGATAAAAAGGAGGCTCGGACAAAGAGCAGGTATATAGAAAAGATGATAATCTATTAAATAATCTTTACCGTTATTCCTTTTTGTTTTGGGCGGAGCCCCTGAGTCCAGTAAACTACTAATTAGTTATAGATATGTAGCTTATCCCTTATAAGTTTTTAGGGTTAAACCCCGCTAGCTGTAAGGAAACCGGGAGAAAGCATAAATTAAGGCTGGCTCTATGTACGTGTAGGCACTAATTTGTGATAAAGCCCCCCCCTCCTCCTTTTTTTTTTTATTTTTGTCCGCCCACCTATTTAGACTATTCGCTATACCTGCCCGTTCCCTGACACTCTAATAAACTTCCTTATCTATAAAGGAAATCTTTATATATAAAGGAAATCTCTGTTTAAATAGAAAAGGGAGTAGACTAAATTATATATAAATTTAAATATAACCCTGCAGCAGCCTAGCGTGCGTGCTTGTTTTCAACTCTCATATTTATCTTGACTATTTATTAAACAGCGCTAATTTTTAATTTTAATTCTAAATATATACAATGTTAGTTCTAATGTTTATTAGTAATATATAGTAAAAATTAAAAGCACCATAAGATAAACATGTCATTTTTTTTTTTATTTAGCTAAAATAACTTATTTACCCTTATGTTGGCATTATTATTATATGTAGCTCAAAAAAAAATTCATCAATATTATTTTTAATTACTTGATGCCTATCTTTTTTTTTCTTATGGCCTGATTAAAGGTTAAATACTGTATTAATAAACATTGCACTTGTGCAGTGTTTATTAACTCTTATTAGCTCAATGGTAGAGCAGGATATTTCTAATATCTAGATCTAAGTTCGAGTCTTGGATAAGAATAATATATCACTAAGCTTACTCTAAGTAATATATTTTTTTTCACCTGTTAGGATACTAAAAAAAATAATAGACAATATACTAGTTTAATGGTAAAATACGAGACTTTTAATCTTTGTTATATGGGTTCGAACCCCATAGGTCTTAAATCTGCCTTCATGCAAGACCAGTACTGGTCTTGCACCTTTTTTTCTCTTTTTTTTTTTTAGTTATAATAGTTTAATTTCTACGTAGTAATTAAACGTATAACAAAAAAAAAAAAAAGAGAAAAAAGGCTTGGTGGTAAAACTATTTTTTTTTTTTTTTTTATTTTATAATTAAAAAATAAACGGCCATAGGTTAATGGTAGACCTTTCGTCTTCCAAACGATTTGTGTCGATTCGAATTCGGCTGGCCGTAAGGGTTAATATTCTAATTGGTAAGAACCTTCTTTGTCATAGAAGTGTATATCGGATCGAGACCGGTTTAACCCGTATACTATATATAATAATTAAAAGTATTTAGGAAAAGTTGTTATTGGTAAAACGAGATATTTGCTAAATATTGTGTTCTACACCTGGATGTTCGAATCATCTCTTTTCCGATATAATATAAATTATAAACAGTATACTTTAACATTAAAATATAAAGAGCATAGTTTAATGGTAAAATTTGAAGCTTCAAACTTCACCTTCTCAGTTCAGATCTGAGTGCTCTTGATACTTTATAACTCCTTTTAATTAAGCATAATATCACCCGAGTTAAGTTTATAAATCCTTTATTAAAATTGGTTAACTCTTATATGATCGATTCACTACAATCAGGTAACCTAAGTTATTTATGAAATTTTGGTTCTTTATTAGCTGTTTACTAGAGAACATAGAGTAACACCTTAAATTTTTTCCTTTTTCTTTTATTACTATATAGATAATAAACTTGCCTCCACCTCCTACCTCCTCAACAAGTTGAGGAGGACGGAGGGGAGAGTAAATAAAAAAAAAATAAGAAGTAGGTATATATGAAGAATCAGAGATATTAAATAGGAATAAAGTGGTTTATGAACAATAAATGAGAAAATCTATAACATGCCTGTTGTAAATATTTCACTATGTTGCATTTTTTTTTTTCTTTTTATATAATCTTATTACGTAAATAGTATTATATAAAAATAAAAAAGGGGAAAAATCGGTCATCGCCCCGCAAGCGGGGGGGGGGGGGATAAAAAGAAGACTTACAGTAAGATTGGGATAAATTGTAGATGTAGAAGCAAGCACTTATAGAGGCCATGATACTTATACTGCACTACTTCTTCTACTGCATAAACTAAATCTACTTCTACTACATCTGCTGCTTATACTCTTCCTACTTCTACTGCATCTACTTCTATTTCGCCTTCTTTACTTTAACTATAGACCTACAAATGAAAGGCCAAGTATATTTTACGATATGGATTAATTTCCTTATCAATTAGTGAGCCAATAGTAAAGTTATTTTGACTTAGAATTAGTTTTAACTTTAAGTTTAAGATTACTATGTTTTATTATTAATATAATTGAACTATGTGCTTATTAGTTAGCTATTTATTTTTACTAGTAATAGCTATAGTTGTAAATATATGATCTTTAATGTCGTTCTTTGCCAAACAAGTTGTTTAAGTTCTTGTTTATCATAACATATTCTTTAATTAGTAGTTATTTAAATATTCTAAATATTACCTCTTACTATTATAAGGAGGAGATTTATGTTATATAATGTAAATTAAAGCCCCTTAATATAACAGGTTATGTAAATAAAGTTAATTAAGCTTATTTATATAATTTTAAGATAATAGGTTCCTTAGCTTAAAAGGTAAAGCGTATTCTTGATAAGGATATGTTCGGAGTTCAAGTCTCTGAGGAATCATTTTAAGTGCATTATGCTTAATTATATTATGCTGGATAATAACTTAAATTTAATCTTTAACTTATTAATATTAACTAGTTAGTAGTTAATATATAACTATATGCTATTATAAAGAGAATTGGCCGAGTGGTTTAAGGCGGTAAGCTTGAAACTTATTAGATTTAATAGATCACATCCGTTCAAATCGGATATTCTCTGTACTAAAAAAAAAAACACGGGTTAGAGCCAGGTTGGTTAGGCGCCTCATTTGGGTTGAGGAATTGTTATGTTCGAATCATAATAACCCGAAGTATATAGCTAATAATATTGATTGTTATTAGTAATGTGATAGATATCAAACAATGTTTCTATACAAGGGAATATTTTTTGTATAGGCAAGTATATAAAGAAACTATTAGGAATATCTTGCTATGTATTAAAGAGAGTTTTTTAATTTGTGCATTTCATTAAAATTAAATGTAGCACATGTACTCTTAGAGAAATTCAATAATAAACGAAGTGAATTGAAATATCTTAGTAACTTCAGGAAAAGAAATCAAACGAGATTCTATGATTAGTGTGAATGAAAGTAGAACAGCCTATAAAGTATCAGAATATATATATTAATATATTTTATATTTCGCCCCCCCCCCGCAAGGCGCAAGCTCTTGCGGGGGGGGGGGGCGAAAGAGATATGAGTAAATATATTGTAAAAAAAATTATTAGCATTACTAGGACAATGACATGTTTGCTTCCTTTTTTTTTTCTCCGTATAAAAAAAAAGCTAAGCAAAACAAAGCTCTAACCACTGATATATTAAATAAGTAAAACGGGCAATAACCTGTTTGAATATAAGGGGAACCTTCCTCTAAGGCTAAATATAATACATAAGCGATAGCGTAAAGTACTGTGAAGGAAAGGTTGAAATAGTAGTTTTATAAGCAGCTCAAGTTAAAATAAATAGTAAGAGCGTACCTTTTGCATAATGGGTCAGCAAGTTAATATTAGATGCGAGCAGTAATGCCTAGATAAACCAATTATGAAATAATGAATTAGTATCTAAAATTAGACCCGAAGCCTAGTGATCTTACCATGGTCAGGATTATAAAAGTCCGAACGGGTAGAAAACAAGAATTAGAGCCCTTGTTATAGCCCAAGTTGAAGAGAACCTTCAGCTATAAATCATCAAATTGCGGGAAAATCCTAAAGCAATCTTAACTAACCTAATATAGTAATATATTAGGGGCGCAGGTAATGACTCGCGGTTATTTTTAAACTTTTATTAACTTTAAAAGATATTAAAAATTAAGTAACATCAAGATTGATTTGCGAAAGTGAATGGACAATCCGCATCCAAGCTCCTATTATTAGGAGAAAGGTTCATCGACTACATGGTGGTTGGCGCAAGCTTAAAATATAGTCAAGCCTCATCCGAAAGGATGCAGGATAATATAGTTTTAACAATATCTCCAAATTTAGCCTTTCATCTCGGAGCGCAGTAATTCTTTTTTTTGTTTATTTGCTGTTGGTCGCATAGCTACTTGATTTATGTAGTAGACCCAACTGTTATGTTTCATTACCTTTAGTAAACACTATTTCTTTGTGCTTCGTCTGCTTTCATGCAAGATCAGTACTGGTCTTGCATGAAAGATAGCAGCTAGATGGAAATAGTTTAACTAAATAATAGCCGACTTAATCTCTGCAGTATATATCCGTATTAGCCTGAAGGCAAGGTACAAGTAGAAGGTATCCGGACCCTTGGAAGGCTAGCCCCCTAACCCAAGGATAGAATAGAAATAGAGAAAGTCTGAAATCTCTGGCAGTTGAAGGTATTATAGCTCTTGCGATAGTTTCGTAGAGAGCTAAGCCGTTTGGTATAAATCAAAACATAATAATAATAAATAAAGCTTCTAAAAACTTACTTCTACAAAAAACAAAAAAAGCATTCTTTTCCACGAGTTCCTCACTAATGACTAATTCTTTTGTTGTAAAACCTATTATCGTTTACGATAATGCGGATACAGCTAAAGTAGATATATTTGCAGATAATCGTAATAAAAGCGGGGTGTACCGTTGAATAAACAAAGTAAATGGTAATACATATGTGGGTAGTTCCATTAATCTTTCGGTAAGATTTTATACTTATTACAGTTTAGCTTCTTTAGTATCAAGTAAGAGACCAATTGACCGTGCTTTGTTGAAGCACGGGTTTTCTAATTTTAAGCTAGAGATCCTAGAGTATTGTGAGATAAATCAAGCTTTAGTAAGAGAGCAATACTATATGGATAATCTAAACCCCAACTATAACACAGCTAAAGTTGCAGGTTCAACTTTAGGTTATAAACATACACCCGAAGCAATAGCTAAAATGAGAGCTGTTGTATTAAGTGAAGAGGTTAAAGCTAGAAAAGCTTTATCTACAAAAGCGGCCACGGCCTCAAGAAAATTGTCTATTTTAGTTACAAATACATTAACTAATGAGAAAATGGTATTTAATAGTTTAACCGAGGCAGGTCTTGCATTGGCTGTCAGTAAAATGGCCATCAGCCTAGCTATTAAAGAAGGAAGGTTATTAAAAAAAGTCTATTTAATTAGCAAAGGGATTAAATAGGAGATAAGCAAATAGGTTCTATTTGCTTATAATTACAGTTTGTTACTGGACCTAAGAATAAAACTATATTATCTGTTAAATGGATAACTTTATATGCTGTCAATAATGACGCAGAGTTATTTAGGGAGAAAAGTCTTAGCTCGGCCTAATTTGGAATAGTTTTTATATTCCAAGGCTAAAGAGATAATCTGTATCGTTGTAAAGATATCCGATGAACTGTGGTAAGTTAGTGAAAGACAAAACTGACTAGGATAGCTGGTTTTCTGCGAAACCTATATAAGTAGGTAGTTCAAGTTAAATCATAGCAGGTACAGAACTGTGATCTCAGGCAACTTATAATTTCTTATCTAGGCATCGCCTAGATAAGAGATAATTTTGCATATATCGGGGAATCGTGAGGATTTTATCGGTGAGTATTCGCACTCGGAAGGGCAATGATGAAGATTAAAATGTATTGAATAATCGGACATAGTACGATAAGGTTGTATGTGGTGTAATAATTACCAAATATAAGGCAGCCTATTTGTGGAAGTGAACCTTCTGCTATAAATTCTCAAATTGCGGGAAAACTCTAAAGGGATTTCAACCAAGCAGACGTGGCAACACTGTTTGTGGCACAGGTAATGACTCGTGGTATGGTAAAATCGAAATCTATTAACGTAAGTGTAAATGGGTAATCCGCAGCCAAGCACCTAAATTTTTAATAACAATTTTTTTTTTACTTATTGTTATTTTACATAGGTGTGCAGTTCATCGACTAAATGTGAGTTGGCACTATAGTTATATAGTGCTTAAGATATAGTCAAGCCTCACCCGAGAGGGTGCAATGGCAATAAAGTAATTTTTTTTTTTTATAATCATACCTTTTCAATGCAAGACCAGCGTTGGTCTTGCTCTTGCGATGAAGCAAAGTCGACTCTTGCAAAAGACTTAATACCGACAAGCGACTTCCTTTCGAAGGGTGAATTCAATGCGGCTGGGCTGACACCCCACGTATGAATTGTCAATAGGGTTAAGGTACTGTAAGATGCGATGTCAATCAACTTGCCAATGGTTCATCCTTGGCCGGACCTAGTGGAGACTCTAGTAATCCGAGAAGTGAGCTTGGTAATTAAAAGTTACCATGACCCATGTTTGGAATGAGACAAACACTAAGTTGTCGACATACAAATAAATTTAAATATAAAGTTCGAATACATAACAACAACAAAAATAATAATAGTTTAGTTGCAAATACATTTACATCAGCCGCGGCTGATGTGAAGTTAGTTTCTCCGGTTAAAATATATGAAAATGCAGAGGTTTTTAAAGATGAGGTATTAAAAGATAATAGGAATTTATCGGGTGTTTATAGATGGGTTAATAATCTTAACGGTAAAACATATGTAGGTAGTGGAGTAAATCTAGCCAAAAGACTAGGTAGCTATTATAATAAAAAGGAGTTAAGTAGAAACCCTAGACCTATCCTAGATGCTTTACTAAAATATGATTACAACAACTTTACGTTGGAGATTTTAGAGTATTGCCCCAAAACTAAAGTGCTTGAAAGAGAGCAATTTTATCTTGATTTATTGCTTCCGGAATATAATATATTAAAACACGCATATTCCTTACTAGGTTTTAAGCATAGCCAGGAGAGCATAGAAAAGCTAAAAGCTAAAATTATATCTCCTGAGCATAAAGAAATATTATCTCAGGTTCATAAGGGAAAACTTGTTAGTGAGGTAACCAAAAATAAATTGGCCGCTGCAACTGCAAGTTATAGAAAAAATAATCCTTTAACACCTGAGGCTTTGGCTAACATAAAAGCTAAGACTCTAGCTCGTGAAGGGGTATCTGTAGAAGTCCTAAACACTGAAACAAATGAAGTAAAAGGGTTTACAAATCAAACAGAAGCGGGTGTATTTTTGGGGGTTACAAGGCAAGCAGTTTATAATGCTATAAAAAGAGGTTCGCCTATTAATGGTATATATCTTATAACAAAAACATAACACAAAAAAAAAAGAAAAAAAAAATTATTTTAGCTTCAGCTAATGTATGAAGCCAGGTTAAAATCTGTTGTCTAAATGGGTAGTTAAGATATCGTGAGATAGTGTCTAACTACTTAGGGAGAAGTACCTTACTTTGCATATAGCAAAAAAGGGAGATCTGTGTATGTCTAAAGGGAAACAGCCCAGAACAAGAGTTAAGGTTCCAAAATTATTGTTAAGTGAAACTAAGGAAGTTTCTATCTAATACAACTAGGAAATAGGCTTAGAAGCGGCTATTTTTTGAAGACCTCGTAACAGAGCACTGGTTTAGTAAACAAAATTTACATTGATAGTTGCACCGAAAATTTAACGGATCTAAACAGTATACCGACACCTTGTCCATATTGTTAAATATGATTTATAATTTAACTATGGGGTAGCAGAACGTTGGGTAAATTTAGTATATATTCTTTTTAAGAGTATAAAATTGACTGTGGCAGGTTAAAAAAATACCCCAAGTGAGAATGCTGACATGAGTAACGAAAAAGGGCTCCTTTGCGTTCGTTTTGATAACAAAACTCAGATTGAAATATTGAATATAGATATAGGTACTACACTAGCCCGTGAGACTAGACCTATTAAAACTAGAACGTAGAAAATAATATGGAAGGAGGTATTTAACAAAAGATGCCATAGCCCTCGCCTAAAGCTTATGGATTTATTAAAGTAACGGCCTCTAAGTTTATTAACCTAAAGGATTAAACGATGAGTAAACCTTACCTACAAAGTAACAACATCTTCTTGCCCTGTGATAATATTTATACTCGCCCCTGCTCGTGTTTTTTTTAATAAAGCAAAGGGAGAGTGATAATATTTACACTCTGTAAGAAAAGTGAAGAAGGTTCTGGAAAAACTTGTAACAAGTAATGTTTATTTTATCATTTTAAATATACAAAAATATATGAAGAATGACGAAATAAGGCTAAATAAACCGTACCTAAATACTACCACAAGTAAGCAAGTAGAGAATACGAAGGCGTTTGAGTGAACAATCATTAAGGAACTCGGCAAACTAACTACCGTAACTTCGGGATAAGGAGAGCCATTCTTACTTATCAGTATAAGGTAAAGAATAGGAAGCATGGAATAGTGTTGTACGACTGTTTAATTAAAACAAAGCACTTTGCAATAAGATAATAAATCAAAGTATTGAGTGTGATTTCTGCCCAATGTCGGCTGGTTAACGGATTTTCTATGTTGACTAATATAAGCTTGGATTTGAAGGAAACCCCGATCAATGGCGGCCTTACCTATGAGGGTCCTAAGGTAGCGGAATACCCTGGCCGTTAAATGCGGTCTTGCATGAATGATTTAACGATACAACAGCTGTCTCAATGATTGGCTCAGTGAAATTGGAATAACTGTGCAGATACAGTTTACCTCTAGATAGACGAGAAGACCCTATGCAGCTTTACTGTTGCTAGTTATTGAATATGATTGAACCAATATTAGTGTATAAGGTAGTCGGAGGCAATTTTTTAAACCTCGTTTAGGCAAAATTGAAACACCTTTATTTTGTTTATCATATTCGTAGGCTATATAGTCTACTCATAATATTATGAGCGTTATTATTACGTTGTTATTAAGTATTATAATTAACCCATCAAATGGGAACAATGGCTAGGAGGCAGTTTATGCGGGGCACAGATCCCATAAAAAGTACCTGGGTGTATCCAAAGTTAATTTTGTAAAATTGTCATGACTTACTTATGACAATTAAATATACAAATAGTATGTTTTTATTTTTAGTTTGTTATTGGTTTAGCTTAAGCTATAACTAATCCAACTATATATCTATTAAGTTAGAATTAATATTTTAATTTAAGTAAGATTTTAACTATATGGAAAATAGATGTAATTAAAACATTAATTTGAAAATACTTTTCTAATGTTTTTAGTTATATATTTAGTTTAAATTACACTATTTATATAATTATGTTTATTACTTGTCAAGTTTAATGGCTTAATCTTGCTTTACTGTTTGACTTACACGTCTATCAGTCGCGTAAGCGGGGCATATGATCACAAGATGCAGAAAGGAAAGGTCTTGGATTTTTGAAAAAGCTACGCTAGGGATGTTAGTCCTCCAATGTTTTATTTCTAAAAATTTTAGGTAGTAAATCTATTGGTTAATTATTGGGTCAATTTCAAGAATAACTTCTAAAGTTCACTTGAAGCGAAATTTACCTAAGCATTATCTTTATTCTTTATTTATTTTATGCCTTTTTCTCTCCCTCCTCCTCAACTAGTTGAGGAGGTAGGAGAGAAAATAAAATAAAAAAAGAAAAAAAAATAAGGATGAATAAGTAAAACCGTTCAACGACTAGAGGGTGAGTAAGCTAACAATAATCCTTCTCTTAAACCCAACATATTTATTTATCCTGTTTATATAAACTGTTTTATTCTCAACCCCTTTTTCTCTCTTTCCTCCTCAACCTGTTGAGGAGGAAAGAGAGAAAAAAAGGGAAGGGTAAAATAACTATACAATAATTAATATTAATATTAATATTAATGAAATAGACTCAATTAAATATTGAGCATGAGCAAACATTATAAAGCAAAGAAAAATAATTTTTATAAAATGGACAAGCAAAACCATAAAATATCTTCAATAAACCCCGCTTCAGCTTACCATGCCCCACTGCTAGCTCCACACAAGCAAGCAAAAAAAATAAATGGAAGTAAGTTAAAGGATTTCTTTTACCCTTATACTAATTCGGTGTATATGGGCCGTAAGCAAAACGCAAAACCACTTATTTTTAAGAAAAAACAAAAGGATGTTAAAGTTGTACCTTTAAAGATAAAAACAAGTGATACAGGGCAGATAAGACATTTTACACCCGCAGCTCAGGAATGAAGAAATAGTATTTATGCTTATAATAAAAACTATATTAAATTATTACCTGTAGCTGATAATAATTTTATGTGCTTAATAAAAAGTTATTTTAATTTTTACTTTAAAAATAAAAAAAAAGCTAAAAAAAGTGGTAAAAAAGGTCAACAAAACATATCTAGACGGAAACGTAGTAGATCTAGAGGACTATCAGCCAAGAAAATCTTTGTAGCTAAAGGAGATTTAAAACATACTAGTTCTAAAGCAGTTGTTACTTTATATTTTTATAATACAGAAAAAAAATTTTTAATTAGAAAGATTAAAAAACAAATTTTTGACTTATATAGGCCCAATAAACGTTTAAAACGGTTTATTAATGTGGATAGAAACAATAAAGAGATCGTAACATATAACAGACCTTTTAGTCTTAAAGAATATCTGAGAATACCTAATCATTACACAGATTATGTGACACTGTTTAAGAAGTCTTTTGTGGAAAAATTATGTAAATATTTTGATCTGACAAATAAACATATTAATTTAATATCTAACTTAGTTGAAAGCAAAGTATTAAGTGAGGATGAAAAACTTTTAATTTTTAAGCGTAAACTTAATAGTCTTATTCGTATCAAATACCCGGATTATACGGATTATATGCGTAAAGTTAAATTACATTATCTTAATAAATTAACTATATGTATAAAATTACTTACACTTAACCAAATTAAGTTTAAGCATGCCTTCTTATTAAAACTAAGATATCTGGTTAGCCAAATTTATAACAAAAATGTAGTATTTAATCTAGTTAATTTGAAAAAAATGCATTTAAATAGTGATATTTTTACGCAAGCTGTTTCTTTAAAATTAAAGAACAGAGAGAATAGATTATATAGAGTGTTAAAAAAATCCTTAAATAAAGTTAAATTACCGAATATAAGTATAATAAAAGAAAAATCTCTTTCTCATGGCTCCGGCTACAAAAATAATAATGAACAGCTCTTAAATAAAACGAGAAACCTTAAAATTAATTCATTGTTTACTTTTGACTCCGCCTTTGCCCAGAGAGATCTTTTAAATAAATTACTATTGAGTATTTTTCCTTATGCTCTGGGCCAGCAAGTTTTGGCCACATCAGAAGCAGGTAATTTAAAAAAAGAAATTAAAAGTAGAAGATCACTTGCTTCTGTTTTCGAAGAAAGAAATGAGCGTCCTGTTTCATTAAGGAATTATATACTTAGATCTTTAAAGCACTTGAAAATGCGTGGTATTAGATTAGAAGCTAAAGGTAGATTGACCAGGCGGTTTACTGCTTCTAGATCTGTTTTCAAGATGAAATGAAAAGGTGGTTTAAAAAACGTAGATTCTTCCTTTAGAGGATTATCAGCAGCAATACTGAGAGGCCATGTTAAATCTAATGTACAATATTCAATGCTTCATTCCAAGAATCGAAATGGAGCGTTTGGAGTTAAAGGTTGAGTAAGTAGTAAAGATTATAACTAAATCTAAAAAAAAAATTTTTTTAATACTTATCCCTAATCTCCTTTTTTCCTTTTTTTTTTTTTTTGATTTTATTGTTACTCATTACCTCCCCTCTTTTTTTTTTTTACATTTAATACTATTTATGTAGTAAGAAAATAATCATAATTAAAAAAAGGCTTGGCGGAAAAATAAATAGATTTCTTATCTAGTTTTCCCCCCCCCTTTTTTTTTTTTTTTTTTATTATACAATGTTATTCACGTAATAGTTATATATTTATAACTAAAAAAAAAGGGAAACGAATAAAAAAAAAAAAATAAAGCAGAGGGATAAGGGATAAGGGATAGGAGAGAGGGGATTAGGTGGTAACAAAATAACAAGCGTGATTTTTAATGTGGGATTTTTATAATTTAGCGTTGCATTATAAACAGAAAATAAATATGAAGAAATAGTCTGAACCATTTTGTAAAAAATGGAATAAAGAAGTAAATAAACTTCTTTTATTAACAAATATTGAACAGGCTAATTGCGCCAGAGAGTACAAATTGAGTGCGCAGTTTGGCACCTCGATGTCGGCTTAACTTATCCACATGAATGCAGGAATCATGAAGGGTTCGACTGTTCGTCGATTAAAAAGTTACACGAGCTGGGTTAAATACGTCGTGAGACAGTATGGTTTCTATCTTCTAGAGGAAATTAGAATAAAATAAGGATAGCCCCCTCGTACGAAAGGAGCTGGGTATATTAACCTATGGTTTACCTGTTGTTTATGTGCCCAATAAATTCTCAATATACTAATATAGATGAGCGAATAGGGATGTTACTTTCACTTAAGTAAATATTTTGTATCATAGCATAGGCACGGCAGGAACGCTACGTTAGTTAGAGATAAGTGCTGAATGCATCTAGGCACGAAACTTACCTTAAGATATTCTTAAATATACGTAGTTGAACACTACGATTTTGTACTTAATATTAGTTTTAGACTTTTTTTTTTATTAGTATTAAGTGCAATTAATAGGCTTTAGCTGAAAGGATTTAAATGTTTTTAGGCATAAAGTACTAATTATATATATAACTAAACATTGTAGTATATCTCACATTAAATTTAAATTATTAATAAAATATTTAGCCTGATTAGCATAAAAGTAATGTAGCTGTTTTGTAACCAGCTGAAGCAAGTGCGATACTTGCATTGGGCTTTTACTTTATTCCTATTTCCTCTAATCCATACCAGCAGGTATGGATTAGGGTAAGGATTAAAAGCAAATCGTGACATATGCTTTACCGACATATGATAATATAAGGCCTCATAGTCAAGTGGTTAAGACATAATGTTTTCATCATTACATACGAGGGTTCGAACCCCTCTGAGGCTAATATAGTTATATATAAATATATATTCGGAGCGGATTAATGTAATAGTAACATAATTGGCTCATGACCAGTCTATGAAGGTGCAAGTCCTTTGTCCGCATTTTCTCGTTTTCTCTTTCCTCCTCAACTAGTTGAGGAGGAGAGAGAAAAAAAAAAGAAGAGTTAATTTGCTATTTTTAGTAAATAAGGCTTTAGCTTAATTGGTAAAGCAAGCTGCTCATGACAGCTGAGATGAGTGTTCAAATCACTCTGGCCTTATCTAATACTTTTAGTATACTAAAATCCGAGTGCTGGAATAGGTAGACAGGGCTGCACGCCCCATGTATATAAGCTAGTATTGTATAATCTCCTTACATATAACCTGAGTGCTGGAATTGGTAGACAGTGAATACTTAAGACATTCTGAGTTAATCTCGTGGACGTTCGACTCGTCTCTCAGGTAGATCCTTTGCGCTAAAGGACAAAAAAAAATATCATATTTATATGAATTTAATTCACCTAGAGGTATAAAAATAAATTAGTCAGAAGGTATGTTTTCGATAACTAAGCTAAAAGGAAGGCTAACACCCTACCCTTTGATCTCCCAGCTATATTTATCTTTTAGATCTCTAGGCTCAGTCTTTCGAAGTAAATATATGGTAGATATGAGACTAGGCATGTATAGATTGTGATAAGATTACTTAACACAATGTGGTTGGGTCACAAATTCAACCGAGCATCCTTAAAAAGATAACAAGGGCCGGCCCCTAGAACTAAAACATAATGTTCGAAGTAGTTATATTTAAGGTCCTTATTTTGTAAAGCAAGTAATGTTAAACAAATACGTATAATTTAACATTTAACCTAGGTAACATTATGAGCGTTGTTGAGGAAGAAAATCCCTCAAGCTACAATATCTGAGTATTAAGATTAGGTTTTAGAGGTATATATTGAATTTTTGGTGTTACTATTGTATATTTACTTCCGTTTTCTCCCATTGAAAGGCTCCATACACAAAAAACCGTAACTATATTATTCAACTTTAACCAAATAATTATACAGAAAATTAAACAGAAAATTTCCCTTTCTCGCTTTTTTTCTTTTTTTTTTTTTAATATATTTTTATAAAAAAAAAAGAAAAGGAGGAGAATAAAACCTACAAAGTATATAAAGGAAAATGTTATACTACTCTGAGTCGTTAACTAACTTTGCTTTCTGTCTCATGCGATAGCATAGGAGACAGAAATAAAGTAAATAAAAGCTAAAAATATTTCTTTTAGCTAAAGGGGACATAGTTTAACTGGTAAAACATTTTGCATATCGTTATTTCAGGATCGAGTCCTGATGTCTCCAAAATAGCTACTACTATTGTTTTACTGATAATATATATAAGCATACTATTTTTGTTGTTTATATATAAGCCCGAGAAGCTCAACTGGTCGAGCGAAATATTGAAGCTATTTTGGTTGTAAGTTCAAGTCTTACCTCGAGCAATTAAATATAACATAAATATATTTATTTTTGTGTTTACCTTTATCTTTATACTTATATGTTTATAGTTTAGATTATATGAAAAAGAAAAAAAGAAGTTTATAAAAAAAAAAAAATATAAATATAAATTAAAATATAATATCGAGCAGTTGCACTATGTATATAGTACACAAAGGTAGTGATGGAATTGGCAGACATGAATAGCTTAGGCCTATTTGATTTTTTTAATCTTATCCGTTCAAGTCGGATTTACCTTAAATTACTTATACTTATGATTTACAGCACGAGCTTTATTTCATAGCCTGCTTCTGTCCCGACACTTAAAAAAAAATAAAAATATTTTAAGGTGTGAAGGAAAGGAGCAATATTATTTGTTATCAGATAAAGGATTTAATTTAAATATCCAACTAATTATAAAAATTTATGGCTAATCAAGGTAAAGTGTGTATATATAACCCAAATAGGAGTATTTTATTATAAAGTACTAGTAAAATAGTGTTTAAGACAGACACTGGTATTAATCACAAGGCTATAAATAACAATAAAAAAAGGGTAGTTTTTATATCTCTTTTACCTATCCCCTACTTTGTTTTTTTTTTTCTATTATTCGTTCCCTCCCCCCCCCCCTTTTTTTAATTATAAATATTTTCTTACTACGTAAATAGTATTAAATGATAATAAAAAAAAAGAAGGGGGGGGGGGAGGGGGTAGGATGGTAGATAAAAAGATAAATTTAGTTTTAAAGATAAATCTCACGCTTGCTGCCCAGAGGGAAAAGGGTAGTGAAGCTATAAGCATTTAAGGTTTATCTTCGCGCGATGTGGTTACTAGACGGGTCACGTTATAGAGTATTTAAGATAAAATGGATCAATACTAGCCTAGCAACTATTAAGTCACATGACCATGCTTCCTTTGCCCTCACCAAAAAAATATGTTTTTAGTGGGGCAAAAGGAGAAAAAGTGAGTCATTCTTCCGGATTTTTTTTTTTTCGTGCCTCCGGTACGAGAAAAAAAAGAGGTTACTTAATTAAGCGATAATCGGTGTAACATTTAAATTCTGGCAGCCCTCCTGCATGTTTGCTATTTTTTTTCTTTTTTTTTTTATAATTATACAATACTATTTACGTAATAATTATATATTTATAACTAAAAAAAGGAAAAAAAAGGGAGGGAAAATTATAAAATTTTCTTTTTTTTTTTTTTTTTTTTTTTTTTTTTATTGCTTTTTATTTTAATTCTCTTTTAATATATACGGAATAAATAAAAATCCAGGGTAGACGAAACGGTAAAGTCAAGAATTTTTGGTATTCTCATTTGGGTGTTCGAGTCGCCCTCCTGGAAATAATCGGTAAGACATAAATTTCACTTTTGCTTTCCCCCATTAAAAGTATGTTTTTAATGAGGGAAAAGACATATAAATATTTTTAGTGAGGGAAAGGTATTTATTATTGAGCGTTTGAATCGCACCTACGTAATTACGGCTAGCGGAGCCGTACTTTAAAAGTATTATTATATTAACAAAACTTATATTAGATAAATAAATGAATAATGTGTATAATAAAAACATTTTACTTTTTAGTGGATATAACTCAATGGTAGAGTGATTGTATGTGGCACAATTTGTTCTCTGTTCAAATCAGGGTATCCACCCATAATATATATTAAACAACATAAAAATTATATGCTTTTATATTTTTTTTTTCTACTTTTCCCTCACTAAAACATATTTTTTTTAGTGGGGGCGCAGAAGTAGGGTTTTCAGGTAAGTTATACCTATCTATTTAATATCTCAAGATATAGGTAATTAAATATTTAATATTACCTAGTATAATTGTAATGGTAAATCTGCGCAAGCGTTAAATTTATCAGGCCCAAGGATTTCTTTTTTTTTTATAAGAAGAATAAAAAAAAGGGACAAAATAGATACATGCTTGTTTCATCTACCTGCCGTAGTATGTGTAGTAGAAACATAATAGATATGCCACCTATACAACAAGTAGGCATAAATATAAAGAAAACTATTGTAAACGAGACTATTTGCAAAACTACAGCAGGTAAAACAAAGTTATTTTATTTTTTTTTTTACTGTTTAAGTATTATGAAGAAGACAAGTTTATTTATTCACATATTAAATGACGAAAAATTAAATATCTATATGTTTTATATTTTTATTTCTTTTTATAGTAAACTTAAAGGCGCTGCAACTTCTTCCTCTCCCAGAGGACTTCGCTCATTTCTCTCTCCCCCCCTCTAATTTTCCCCCCCCCTTTTTTTTTAATAAATAATTTTATTACTATATAGATAATAAACTTGCCTCCGTCCTCCTCAACAAGTTGAGGAGGACGGAGGGGATAATAATTATAAAAAAAAAAGGCTTGGTGGGAAATAAGGAACAGTGAGGAGGTAAGAGAGAAAAAGCATAAAAAAAGGTTCAAACCTTTTTTTAATTTATATTTTAAATGTTAAGGTAAATCCAGTTTATAGGTAGAAAAGTACAAAAAGTTAAATAATTATGCCAGGATAGTTTAATTGGTTAAAACATTAATTTCATGCATTAATAATGAGAATTCAAATTTCTCTCCCGGCTTATTTATAGGATATATATAAAGATCTGAATATGCAATGTGGTGGTAAGATATTTATTTATATATTATGGTAGTTATAAGGATAATACTCTTTTTTAAAAAGTATCTCGACATTTTTATTTTTTTTTTGTTTTTTTTTTTTTAATTTTATTGTTACTAATTTTTCCCCTTTTTTTAATTATCGTTTAATACTATTTACGTAGTAAGAAAATATTTATAATTAAAAAAAGGGCTTGGCGGGAAATAAATAGATTTATTATCTAGTTTTTCCCCTCTTTTTAGTTATAAATATATAACTATTACGTAAACAATATTGTATTATAAAAAAAAAAGAGGGGAAAAAACGAAAAAAAAAAGGAAAAAAAAAATAGTGAAAAGAGGAAGGATGTATTTAAACTCACCCTAATTTCAATGTAAACTAACATTTTTTTTTCTTGCATGCTCTTTTTTTTTTTATGCTATGCAAGAAAAAACAAAAAAAAATAGCTGGCATCGATACATATTTTTTTACGCCACAAAAAGGTTTATAACTTAAATAATTGTGTTAACCTTTTTATATGTCTCTGACATTTTCCTCCCCTAATCATGAAGTAATAAGGAAACAGCAGTAGTAATAAAAGTAAATAAAACCTATTCATCAGTCTACAGGAGAGGTAAACAAAGGGTAGAAGGGTAAACATACCCTATCCCCGTAGGGAAGAGGATTTCCTACCCTACCTAGCTTAGTATTCTATATTTAATAGAGTATAGTGGCAGTCTGATAAACCCTTATACCGCAATTAAGCAAGTTTAAATTAGAAAAGTATCTTTCAAACCGTATTCAAATCTCGGTTTGACTACTCAATAAGTGAGCTGGGATCGAAGGGAGGCTCCTTTCCCCCTTAAGAAATTATTTAAATATTCATTAGTAATATGAATAAGAATAATATATAACACAAGATAAAAATTATAATCTTATACTACATTTTTACCTATAACTTAAAATTTAATCTATTTATAGATTAAATATCTAAACTTTAAGGGGCTCGCCGTTATTATATATTGCTTATATATAATGGTTAAATTAATTTTTAATATCAACTAACCTATAGCTAGTATAAAAAAGCATAAACATACTTTTTTCTAGATATAGTGAATCTGAACTTAATTTGGAAGTTAGCCAGCCCCATCGCTCTTTTGTTTTAAATAATATAAATATAAGCCTGAAGGAGGAAACCGAGCTGAACAGGCCGGCTGTGGATTCTAATCTTTCAGTTTTAAGGGCGAATATTTCACTCTGAACTGAGAGATGATTTTTATCCTCAAATGCCAAAGATATTGGTACACTATACCTTATCTTTGCTTTATTTTCTGGATTATTAGGTACAGCTTTTTCAGTATTAATAAGATTAGAATTAAGTGGACCTGGTGTTCAATATATAGCAGACAACCAACTATATAATGCTATCATTACTGCTCACGCTATATTAATGATTTTCTTTATGGTCGAAATTTTTAGACTTAATTTTAAATCGCAACCTAGTCTAAACACTGAAAAGATAGGTGACGATAATAACAATATTTTAACAATAGGGAAAGCTAATAACAATGGAGGCAATAAAAACTCTCAGGAACCTAAACGAAAGTATGTGAAGATTTTAGTAGAGGATCCCTTTAACAATAGAAATCTTATACTTAAAGTTACTAAGAAGCAAAAAGGTGTATATCTCTGGGAAAGCTTAGATAGTGAACATATGTATGTAGGTCATTCGATTAATTTATATAATCGAATTAGTTCTTACTTTATGCCCTCTATACTTAAGACTAAAGCACGTAGAGTTCTACGTTATTTAAATAAACATGGTTTTAGTAATATAAAGTTAACTATATATATTATGGATGAGAACTCTAGCTTAGAAGAAGTCGTCGAGTTGGAACAACATTTTATTGATAGCCTAAAACCTAACCTTAATGTAGACTTAGTAGCCAGTAGTTCAGGATACCATGAACCTATGAATCCAGAAATCCGTGAGAGACTTAGAAAACAAAGAGGTACACCAGTCTATATTTATAGCATGGATGACTTTACTTTATTGTATATATTTGAATCAAAACAGCACATGTATAATACAATAAATATTCACCATACTACTTTAAATGACTGTCTAAATACAGGTACCATATATTTAGATGCTTTTTTCTTTTCTCTGGATATAATAGAGGAATCAAGTAAAACTGACCTACTTAGTTTGGATCAAGTTCAGAGCTTAGTCAGAGGTAAGCGAGAGTTATATGACGTTAAACACCCCGCAGCTAAAGTTATTTTAGCCGAGTTTAAGGATGATGCTAGCAAAAATTTAGTCTTCCATTCTCTGGGAAGTTTAGCTAGCCACCTCAGAGGTGACCGCCAAGTTATTAGAGACTACCTAAAAGAAAACAAATCCGGTTATTATCGAGGTAAATGAAAATTTACCTACAAAAATTAACCCTAAATGCATGGCCGGGTAAGGTAGAAATACTTTACTTTCTTTTCACTGTATGCTGGAATCCCTTTATAGCTTTTGGGACTAGTACTGCAGACTTTCTTTTGAGGAAAAGCGGCAGAATACAGTAACATTTCAAAGGATTAGGCAATCAGCCGGAAACCAAAGATAAAAGGGCTCATTGTAGCATTTAACACTTTTATTTAGTAGGATCCTCAGAGAACTATACGTGAAATACCTTCTTATTATATATTTAAAGGTAAAGATATAGTCCAAACATTAATGAAAGTTAATGATAAAAAAAAAATTTTTTTCTCTTTTCTCTCCCTCCACCTCAACTAGTTGAGGAGGAAGGAGAGAAAAACCAATTAAAAATAAATAAAATATGAAGCATGCCAGTTATTTTCGTCAACTGACAATTAGAGGTTGTTAGTTTTTATGTTAATATAAAGTGTTATGTTATCTTTTTTATTTATCTTTTTTATTGTATGTATTACGATTTATTGAGTCTTAATCAAAGAAAGCTTGTGTCCCTATTATCCCCTAGACGAAATATTACCTGAGGTAAGTTAGCTACTGGGCAAATGGGTATTCTTCTAGGTAGAAGGTGTTATAGTTCCTCATCTCAAGAGTCTGGACTTGATTTAAAAACCACTGTGCGACAATCGAAGAAGAAATCTTCAAGAAAAAATCTAAGTTCACCTGAATCTAGACCCTATGCTGATTTATACAAAGGTAGAGGTATACCTAAAGATGTACCAGCTTGAGTTAAGGATAATGGTATGGAAAGAAGCCCATTTGGGGCTTCTTGAGCGAAAGATCAAAAAAGTAGATTGCCTTTTCCTACTAAGTATCCATGTAATTATCAGAATATTACCGATCCTTTTAACAATAGAGAAGAAATAAAAAAATATTGTAAAGGAAATCGGGTGGTATATATTTGAACTTATATGCCAAGCGGTGTTTGCTTAGTAGGGTCTTCATCAAATAGTGTAGAAAGAGTCCTAAGTTATTTTGAAAGAAAATATTTGTTTTTAGATAAGAGAAGGGGTGTACAATTTTTAGGTGATTACGGGTTTAAATATATTCAGTTAACTGTTATTTATTTCAATTATCTTAAGTTTACGGCGCGTGATATAAAACTTGTCGAAGCTTATTACATCAATGAATTAAATAGTAGCTTAAATTCTCAAAAATATGTTTATTTACCAGCTGAACCTTTGGAATCTGTGTTACCTTTTATTAATATATCGAATAGGGACACCTCAGTGCCTATATTTGTGTATGCGCCTGATTTAACTAGGGTTCTTTATATTTTTAATTCAAAAACTTCTTTTTATAATGATTTTAATGTTCACTGAAATACATTAGAGAAATATTTAGATGTAGCTAATAAAAAATTATATAACTATTTTACCTTTTCTACGAAGATTTTTGAAGGTTCAGACTTAGATAGTCTTCTAAGTTTAAATGAGTTAATTGATTTGAAAACTAGCGTAGACCCAGTTATACCTAGTAGGGGTCAAATTGTTAAATTAAAGGATTTGACTCAAAACATTGAATATGAATTTTATAGCTTAAGTAAAGCTGCTGCCCATATATTAGAAACGACAGGGTCTTGCGATACAGCAACTTTAAGAACTCATATGAAAAATAATACTATATATAAAAATAGATGAAAAGTAGAAAAAAGATAACCTCCGATAAAAAAATTGTATGGTGCGACACGAGGGTTGTAGTAATAATGAATTTGTAAGAATTCCAGGTGTGTTCTCACCTGAGTCTAGGTGAACATGCCAGACGGGTAACTGTCTGGTATGAAGCTTCGCTGACAACATTTTTAACGAGATAGCTTAAAGGTAGTAGTGTGCGCTTAGAACCTAAGCGCTTTTTAGTACACACCAGTTCGTACACTTGTGTGTGGATAAATACTACAGGGCTTCTAGATAAAGTTAGACTGTGAGATAAAAGGATAAACGGAAGTGAAGGTATGTATTAAAGGACGGTTATTTATCTGTATACGAACAGCAAGTAGGTTATGCCTCACTTGGTTAGCAAAATTAGTATACGGAGCAAAAAAAGAATAAGAAGGGAAGGAGCGAGCTGTCATACAGGCGAAGCCAGAATCATTAATAGCCCTACCGTTCAGAGTACCTATCCAAAATCTCGTAAATCTTAGATTTTTTTTTTAGTCTGAGAATTGTATTACTACAGCAACGTGGTAAACCCTGTTGTCTCCTCATATTTATATTTTACAATGACTTATTTTTAATAATGAGTTTGCTTATCCATATCCATATCCTTCGGATTAGTATTAGGATTAGGATGAGAAATAAAAATAGTTTTCAAACCTAAGCTATATGTTTAGACTGAAAGTGAGCTTCGCTCAATATAGGAGGTGTCTTATAAGTAATTAAAAAGGCATATCGTCAGCAGGGCATAAGAATAGTCAAAAAGCTAACGATCAGCTGTAATGGGTGATATAGCCTTAAGAAAAGGCAGCATGAAAATGTGCAGACTTGACTGCGGTTCTTTATTAAAAGTATTTACCTAAAGAAGGTTTTATTGTTGTCCCTTATTTTTTGCAGATATAAAATAAATATAATAGTATAAAAACAAATAAAAATAAGGATTAAAGTTTGAAACAGTTCAGCGTATTTACTTTTCTAACGTATTTATTAAAAGTTATATTTAATGAATTTTAGTGTAGCAGTATAACCATAAAATAATCTGTAAGACCTTATGTTAGACTATTAGTAAGAGGTTACATTGTGAAGGGTGGACAGAGGTATGAAAAAGACATTGTGTGAATCTTTATAGTTCTTAAATCATTTAACAATACTGGTCTTTGAGGTAATATAAAAATAAAGAGCTTGAGCCGTGTGCAGGGGGACTTGCACGCACGGTTCTTAGGGGGGGAAAGCTCGAAATAGCCTACCTATCCCAATCCAGCATTAATCGGAGGTTTCGGTAATTTCTTATTACCGCTTTTAGTAGGGGGACCAGATATGGCAAAATGTTCTGGTCCCATCCCCCCCCCCGGCTTTGCCGGGGTTGGGGAAAATTTAAGTACTCAAAATAATAGTACTAGTAGAAGTAGCAGTACTAATAGTATTCTGCTTAATTCCTACAGCTTAGGTTCCTATCTAGCTGGTTTATAAATTTTTTTTCTTTTTTTTTTTATTATTTTTATTTATATATATATATTATTTGTTAAAAAAAAAAAGAAAAAAAAAGAAGGGGATGGCCATATTTGAATTCAAAAACAAGTATGCAAAAAGACTCATAATCCTAGATTTTGTATTACTTTTAGTTTAAAGAATGAAGCTTTAGCCAAAAAACTGCTCGGAATTATTGGGTCAGGATTTCTCAGGTATAAACCTAAAGATAATGCTTGTGTTATAGTAGTTTCTCCTGTAGTTGGTTTAAAAAGGATAGTTAATTTAATAAATGGTGAATTAAAAACGCCTAAAATAAATCAACTACATAATTTAATCGACAGATTAAATAAAAATCATAGTAGCAGATTTAACAAATTACCTTTAAATAAAGATAATTTAGAAAACAGTAGTTGATTAAGTGGATTTGTGGATGCCGATGGTAGTTTTTCTGTACAACCTACTAAAACAGAAACAGGTGCAATCAAAAGAAAGATTTCCTGTAGGTTAAGAATTGAACAAAGAATTTTGGATCCAAGTACCCACGAGGATTATTTTTATATTTTAAACCAAATTTGTTTATTCTTTAATTGTAAATTGTTAACTAGAACAAATAAGAAATTTGACCAGTATTATATAGTATATGCTAGTAACGAGAAAAGTCTTCGAATTATAATAGACTATTTCAATAAATACCCCTATTTTTAGTTCTAAGTTTCTAGATTACAAAGACTGGTAAAGTGTAGCAAATTATAAGCTTAACAGGTTAGATCTTAATGCAGAAGGTTGAAAAAGGATTATGGGTTTAAAAGCTGGTATGAATATTAATAGAACACACTTTAATTGAGATCATTTAAACACCTTTTATACTTCGGATACTTTTAAGAGATCTAGTCACAACTATCTATCTAGAAGCGCTGATGTTCCGCATAAACAAACAAGAAATTTACATATGTTAACATCCCTGACTCGTTCCTTTTCTTCTACTGCGTTTGTTTTTAATCTAAACGCCTCTCCTGATTACTCATCAGTTAAACTTTATGAAAATGTAGACAAGGACAAGCTATTAATTACTCGGGTGAATAAAGCAAAAGCCGGGATATATCGTTTTTTTAATTTGACCAATGGGAAAAGTTATGTTGGAAGTAGTTCAAATCTGGTTAGACGATTTAGATAATATTTAAGTATTTATTACTTAGAGTTACAACTTGAAAAGGGAAGAAGTAATATTTGTACTGCTTTACTAAAACACGGGTATTCTTCTTTTCAATTAGAAATACTTGAGTACTGTACTCCCGATAAAGTAATAGAACGTGAACAATATTTTCTAACCCCCCCCCGCAAGGCGCAAGCTCTTGCGGGGGGGTGTGATTTATTGAAACCGGAATATAATATCTTAACTACAGCAGGTTCTTCTCTTGGTCATCTTCATACTGATGAAGCAAAAGCTAAAATATCTTTAGCTTGAACAGAAGAGAGAAAAAATAAACATTTAGAGTTTCTAAATCGTCTTAATGCTAGCCAAGAACACCAAGAACGATTAAAACAGCTTAATTTAAATCGTAAAGGTAGTGCTAAGCGAGAAGGATCTGGTAGACCAAGTTTTCAAATAGAAGTATTTGATACTTTAACTCAGGAAAAATCTATTTATCCTTCTATTTCTAATGCTGCCCGTGCAATAAATTATACTAAAGAGGGTATAAGTCTTGCATTAAAGCGTCAAAAGGAAAAAGGATATGATTTTATTTTAGTTAAAAAGAAAAGATATATGTTAAAAATATGTTAATTTAAAAAAAGTTTTTTTTTATAAGAAAGGGTCTGTAATGATATTTAAATATATTATTGTATATTCATATGATTAAGGAGCTAATAATATAGGCCTTTCTTTATTTTTACTTATTAATCTATAGGTGTTTTATGGTTCTTCTTTAATGAAGAACCAAAATACTTTATACTCGATTTCTCTCCTTCCTCCCCAACTAGTTGAGGAGGTGGGAGAGAAAAAAGAGGGGTGGATGGTGGGTAAAAAAACTATAAGAAAAAGTCAATTAATAAATTGCTGCCGCTTTGCTCGAAAAAATCTACAGATAATACTTATTATACTTTAACTGCATCTAGTAAAGCTTCTTTAAACATTATAATTGACTATTTTAATAAATATCCTTTATTTTCAAGTAAGTTTTTGGACTATCAAGATTGAGAACTAGTTGCCAAATTATTTATTAATAATCAACATTTAACATTTGAAGGAATAAACACTGTAGAAATGGTTAGAAGCCGAATGAATACAAAAAGAGTTGACTTCAATTGAGACCATTTAATTGGTCTATACTAGCTACACTACTTAAATTTACCTAAATAAGGGAATGCCGTTAGAAAGTGCAAATTTTCTAATTATTACTTCGCCATAAGCATGGAATTCCTCGAATTTGGGATTAATTTCCCAGTTAACTGATACATAGACACCTAATTGGAGTAATACACTTCTAAAGTTGTATTTTCAACTGAATTGGTCGTAACACTTATTTATACATGGGGAGAATATGCTGGAAACCAAAGTAATTTTCTAAGTTAAATTATGAGTAGGATTCCCAGAGACTACACGCGAAGCTCCTTTATTCAATTTAATAGGATAAAGGATGAAGACATAGTCCATATTTAGTATGAAAGTACTAATAAATAGATTTACACGATTAAAGCTTTCTCTTCTTTTATTTAGACATAGTAAAAAGTTTTTTTATTTACAATTGTTGGTAGCTATATTTATTTTTAGTTATATTGGTATATCTACTTTACAAGAAGGGGTTGTATATGCTAAACCGGTTAGCATAGAATCTATGCTAAACCCTGAATCAACAGAAGGCTTAGACTCTCAGGGTACTGGTGGTTCTAGAGGTGGTCCTGGGGGTGGTTCTAGTTCTATAGTAGATACCACATCCACATATGATACTACTAAACTCGCGAACTTTCTAGATGCCAAACTAGGCTGAAGACTAGGTAGTATTGGCTTGAAACTTAATAAAGCGCCTGCAGATTTGAATCATGATAATCTATCTAGAATTTTAGCCCATGTTAAATTGGAAAATCCTGGGTTCTTTAGTTTGCGAGCTGATCAAACTCCTGTAAATAGAATATTAATTGAATGTATTAGGGATTTACATAAAAATTATACATAATTATCTTTGTATAAATAAAAAGGGATATACTTAAATTTAATCTCAGATTCCCTCGACTAAACAATATTTCATTCTGGTTATTACCACCCAGTTTAATATTATTCTTATTTGCTAGTGGTATTGAGAACGGTGCGGGTACAGGTTGAACTCTCAATGGTAGGGAGTTGCTCTGGGGTAACCCAGAGGCAATGAAACTCTTCTCGATGATACGTGAACATCTTCAAGTGTTAGATTATTCAATTGAAACACACGTAATAGGCTACTCATGTTTACTGATAACATACGTAAAAACGCCTATAGCACGGAGACAATACGCCTGACTAGATAAAGAAAATTATTCTAGTCATCAGAGACTAAACGGAGAGTATCTTAACAACAATGAAGATTGATTTGAACAGTGATTGGTCGGCGTGGCCGACGGAGATGGATGTTTCACTATATCTCGTCAGAATGATAAGTGAAGCCTTGTGTTTAAAATAACTCAAAGTAGATACAACTTAAGGTTACTCTATTACATTAAAAGCAAGTTAGGAGTTGGTTCGGTTACTAAGGATAATACCAAGGGACAAATACTTATCAGAGATAAGAAAAAAATTGCAAAGTTCATATTACCTATCTTCGATAAATATCCTCTTTTAACTAGTAAACAATTCAACTACGAAAGGTTTAAAGAAGCTTTTTACATATTGGAAGATAGTAGCTTATCTAAAGAAGAAAAAGATAAGAAACTTTTTTACTTAAAAAATCAGGAAGTTGATCCTAATTATATTTCTCCTGTGTGAAACAAAGCATCTTTACCTTTAGGGTGTGTAAACGACCTTAACAATGTAATGACTAAACCCTGGTTAGTTGGATTCATTGAAGCGGAAGGTAGTTTTTATTTAGTCTCCAAAACAGCTACTAGAATCTGTCATGGGTTTGGTCTAACCCAAAAATTGGATAGTGTAGTTTTACAAGGTATTAAATTGCTACTACATATATCCAGCGATGTTAGATATAAACCAAACCATAACCACTACATATTAGATACTACTAACTCTAGAGCTATTGAGAATATAATAATTTATTTTAATAATACTATGAAAGGTATGAAATCTGTAGAATACAGGATATGGGCTAGAGCTTATGCTAAACATAAAGGTGACCACGAAAAATTATCTAAATTTAGAGATATAGTTAGAAAGCTTAGAAGTAAGCTAGTAGAAATATCAGGAATCGAACCTTTCGATAAATAGTTGTTTTTAAGATAAAGGAATAGTCCGAACAATATAGAGATATATTTAGTGTAACGATAGTTTTCATTCGGCAAAAAAAAAGTTTTAAGTTTTGCTAGATGACAATAAAATGAGGTTACCAACACATTTGTTACCCACCTTTATCAGGAGTACAAAGTCATAGTGGTCCAAGTGTTGACTTAGCCATATTTGCTTTACACTTATCAGGTATTAGTTCACTTCTTGGAGCTATAAACTTAAACGGGAACGGGAACGGGAACCGTCGTGCTTTTATTGGGCACCTATTTCTTTTACGCGTTAACTATGCAAGCTATATAAATAAATTTAACCTGTATGTTTTTGGATCTAAAACTAAAAGTAGCTTATCTTTAAAAGCTAATTATAGTAGTAAATCTAATGGTGGAGGCGGTCCAGACCCAGAGATGGAACCAGAAAAGCCAAAACCTGAAAAAAAAGATAGTAATAAAAAAGATAATTCATGACCTGTTATTTTAGGTAGAAAAGGTAATAACCTTTATGCCCATGAGTTAGCAAAAGCTCAAATTAAAAAAGGTACACCTGTAACAGTAGGGGTATTAAATGAAATATTAGCTTACTCTAATATGCTAGTTAGTGAAGATACACTAAATTCTTTAATTACTATGCCTAGATTTGTTTTTACTGATTTAGGTAAAAAAGAAACTAGACGTTTAATTGAGGATAAACTAGGTTTACCTCATAGTAAAATACAACAACGTGGTATTTATATCTTTACTTGTACAGATACAAATGAAAAGTATGTTGGTTCATCCTCAGAGTTAGCTTTGAGATTAAGAGGCTATTTAAATAAAACGCACAAGAATTCTGGTAAATTGATTCCTCTAATTGAAGAAAAAGGTTTACCTTGTTTTAAATTAGAAGTAGTTTGTTTACCCTATTACGCTGAGTTTAAACCTGAAATAGTTTTAGAACAATATTTTTTATTGGACCCTTCTTTTAATTTAAATACTATAAAGGTTTCAAATAATCCTAGTGGATCTACAGCAAAACCTTTATACATGTATAACAGAGATAAATCTATACTTTATTATTTTACTACACAACAAAAAGATTTTATATCTAAACTTAATATTAGCCATTTCACATTTACTAAACACTTAACTAAGGGTACTTATTATTTAGGTAAATATTTATTTTTGAGAGAACAAGTAGATACAGCAAAGGTTACAAATATGCTTCTACCTGATATAGCTCTAATGTTACAAACAGATAGAGTTAACTTCAATAAAAATAAAGCCGTGAATAGTTCAAGTAAATCTGTGATATTAATGGATGTTGAAAGTAAAGAAGAAATTCTTTTTGAAAGCTTGGGTAAATGTATGGAGTATTTTAAAAGTAAAAATATACCAGCGTCTCCTAAAACATTGGTTAAACATTTGAATACAAATATAGCTTACCGCGGATATATTTGTAAATCTTCCCCCCTAATCACCTAAAGTGAAGGAGGGACAAGATAAAGTATAGTTATATGTAATAGAATTAGCAATACATAATGGGGTTTATATAAAACTTCTAACTATATGCTGGAACAGCATTAGTGTTTATAGGTTTAAATTATTTATAACCGGATAAACTATGCTCAATCAGCAGGAAACCCACAGATGTCATGAGATAATCTTAGTGGGATCCTCAGAGACTACACGTTAGACACCGTATCTAAACAGTTTGTTGTTGTGCACAAGCTCATACTATAGAAGAGCGTAAGTGCCTGTTTCACTTTTATTTTTTTTTTTTTTTTGAAAAAAAAAAAAAAAGTAATAGAATATAGAGGCAGACAACATTTAATAGATGCGCTGAAGATATAGTCCGCAATATTGGTTGTATTTTGTTGTATTCAAGATATAATCATTAAGTGTCATTACTACTATATTAAATATGAGAGCTCCAGGTATAAGCCTTCACAAACTAGCTTTATTTGGGTGAGCTGTAGTTGTTACTGCTGTGTTATTATTACTATCTTTACCTGTACTAGCCGGTGCAATTACAATGGTCTTAACCGACCGGAATTTTAACACATCATTCTTTGAAGCTGCTGGAGGTGGTGATCCAATACTTTACCAACATCTTTTTTGATTCTTCGGTCACCCCGAGGTCTACATTTTAATTATACCAGGTTTTGGTATAATAAGTACTGTAATATCAGCTAGTTCTAATAAGAGCGTTTTCGGTTATCTTGGTATGGTCAAAAATAGGCCAACGTTAATTAATCATTACGTTAATCTCCTTAAAATGCTGGAAAGTTCTAGTATCTTAAATACTATAAATACTATGCTTTATAGTAACAATGTTAAGACTGTTACAATGAATGACCAGCAGGTAGTCTTATCTAAGATCATAAATATCAATGTATTAAAAATAATACAAATAATTAAAGATGTAGTTTGGTACCTCAGAGACTTTATAGGGAGGGGCATCCCTTTATTAGGGTGTTTAAGATATAGTCCACTGTTTTGTGAAAGTATTAAATTAGGGCATAAGCTTCCTACTTTAATATATGTATCTAAAGTATTAAAGAGAGAATTCTCTACAAGTCGTTGCTTAGCTAGCGCAGCCTATAACAGGGTTGCTTCGGGGGCTTCGCCCAAAGCAGAGGATAAACTTGATCCTAACTGAATAACAGGATTTGTAGAGGCTGAGGGTTGTTTTTCCGTAATAATAGAGGTATACGAGGATTTCAAATGGAAAGTAAGAGTTTCATTTGAAATAAACTTACATGAAAAGGATAAAGACATTTTATATAAAATACAATCTTTTTTTGGTTTAGGTGCTATATATCATAGACCGGATAGAAAAAAATCTGTGTATAGAGTGACAAATATTACTTATATAAATAATGTTATAATTCCTCATTTTACAAAATACCCTCTTATAAGTAAAAAGACCTCGGATTTTTTATTATGATCTAAAGTTGTAGGTATTATATCTAAAAGAGATCATTTAACTAAAGAAGGATTTTTTAACATACTTTCTAATTATGCGTCTATAAACAAGGGAGTGTCAAGCAAAGTTTTGAAATATTATCCTGATATATCCCCAGCAAATAAACCTATTGTAATTTTGCCTGATAATTTAAATCCTCAGTGAGTATCAGGTTTTACAGCAGGCGATGGTGGTTTTTCAATATATGTTAGACCAGCTAAGGATTATGTATCAGGGGAAAAAGTATATTGTAGATTTCATATAGCTCAACATTCTAAGGATATTGAGCTAATGCACTTGTTTATTCGATTTTTTAATTGTGGTCAAGTTGTATTTAGATCTAGTACATCTACTCCTCGGTGTGATTTTATAGTTCAAGATACTTCTTTTTTATTGGAATACATAATAAGTCATTTTGATTTATACCCTCTTTTGAACTTAAAACAAAAAGATTTTCTTTGTTTTAAAGAGGCTCTTTTACTTATAAAAGAAAAAAAACATTTAACTAAAGAAGGTTTAGATAAAATTAAGTCCTTAAATTTAGAAATGAATTCTAATAGATTGAGATAAAAACTTTTTAATATGTTTATTTACATACAAAACACTGCTATGCCATGATGTCGATAGGTGTATTAGGATTTGTTGTTTGAAGTCATCACATGTACACAGTTGGTTTAGACGTGGATACCAGAGCTTACTTTACAGCTGCCACACTAATAATCGCTGTACCTACGGGAATTAAAATTTTCTCTTGATTGGCTACATGTTACGGAGGATCTTTACAATTAACTCCTTCAATGTTATTTGCTTTAGGTTTTGTTTTCATGTTTACAATCGGAGGGTTAATAAACAACCACTTAGCTCTCCCTATGATTCGGTCTATCTTCTATTCAAGAATAGAAGAGAGATTTTCATATTTTACTACTATATGCTGGGAACTTCTGACAATTATGCTACTAGAGTTTTATTTAATTTCAGTTACAATGTATAATTTTGAATGATCAGCAGGTAACCAAAGAATATTTAGTAATATTTTAGAGGGATCCTCAGAGACTACGTGTAGTACCCGGGGTTTACTCCGGGAAAATATAGTCCAAATAAGAAAAAATTCATTAGTTTTTAATTCTTGATTTAACTTTTCTCTTATGGCTCGCTCCGCACCGCAGAGATACGGTATTATAAGTCGATCTTATTCTAATTCTAGTGATAAGCAGCCTGGGTGCTTCGCCCACCAATATTTAAAGGCTGTAAAAGTTTATGATAACTTTAAGGAATCTAGAATAAATATTTTAAAAGAACAAAGAGATAAATCAGGTGTTTACTGTTTAATAAACAAGGTAAATGGGCATGCTTACGTAGGAAGCTCTATGAATTTAGCTTCTAGAATGAGAAATTATCTTAATAAGGCTTTTTTAAAAAGTAAACAAAATTCTAATATGCCTATTACCAAAGCTTTACTTAAATACGATTATTCTAATTTTTCTCTTTTAATTTTAGAATATGTTGAACTTGTAAATTTAACTGCAAGAGAAACTTTTTATATCACAGATTTAATACCTTATTACAATGTTTTAAAAGAAGGTTATTCTTCTTTAGGTTATAAACATACAGAAGAAGCCAAGAAGTTATTATCGGAATTAGCTAAGAATAGAACACATTCAGATAAAACTAAAGGTTTAATCGCAAGGGCTGTAACAGGTGAAAATAATCCTTTTTATAATAAAAGTCATTCTCTTGAAAGTAAGATAAGAATGATTGAAGCTAATTCAGCCTACTCTGTTTATGTTTATAATTCATTTAAAGAGTTATTAGTTATTTTTCCTTCTGTATTAACCTTAGCTAAATTAATTAAATCAAATCATCCTACCTTAGTTAATATTATAAAAGAGCAAACAATATTCAGAGGTGAATGATATTTAACAAACATACCTTATAATATAAATGATACTCCTATAATAGCTGATTGATCCTCTAAAGAATGTGGGCAATTAGTCTTAAATATGGACAAGAATAGTCATATTAGAAAAGCAGTGTTTGTATATGATATAAATAGAAATTTTCTTGCTAAGTACGATGGAGTAATGGAAGCTCAAAGAGCTTTAAATATATCACATTCTACTATTAAAAATTATGCTAAGGTAGGTGGTGTTTATAAAGGGTATATCTTTAGTTATGAAAGATTGGCTGCTTCGCCTTATCCCTGAAGGTGTCAGGCGTATTAATGAATTTTTTTTTTTACGTAAGTGGAGTAGTTTTAGCGAACGCATCTCTTGATATTGCATTCCACGATACTTATTATGTCGTAGCTCATTTTCACTACGTTTTAAGTATGGGTGCAGTATTTGCACTATATAGTGCATGATACTTCTGAATACCTAAAATATTAGGTTTAGATTATAATAAAATGTTAGGTAAAGCGCATTTCTGAATTTTATTTATAGGGGTTAAGGCAATAGGAAGAATGTATTTTTTTTATGCAAGCAAGATGTCAGGTAAAAGATTTAAACATGATTTAGCTGGTCCTGGTGGTTCACCTAACAATAATTTTGTGTTGTTTTTTAATAATGTTCAAGAAAGTAAAAGAGCTATTTATAAAACTTTAAAAGGAAAATCTGGAGTATATTTATTTATAAATAATATAACTAAGGATTTATACGTGGGGAGTAGTATTGCTTTATCTAAAAGAATGACTTCTCACTTTTACCTTGCAAACTCCGATAAGGCTACAAATATAGTATTAGCTAGAGCAATGAGAAAGCATGAATTAAAAAATTTCTCTTTGGGTATATTAGAAATTTGTGCTTCAGATACTATAGTCTGTTGGGTGTTAGAACAAAAATGAATGGATTATTATAAACCTAAATATAATGTATTAAAAGTTGCAGGTAGTTCATCAGGTTTTCATCACTCTATTGATACTATAAATAAACTAAAAGAGCAATTCAAAAAAGAAAGTCACCCAAAATACGGTACTGTTAGTTCCCCTGAAACAATAAATGCCATTGCCCAGGGTATTAAAGAATTTTACCTTACTCATAGTCATTCCTCTAAGGGATTAAAAGGTAAACTTTCTCCCCAGTACGGTATAGGAGGTAAATCTGTTTTTTGCTATAACATAAAGGGTGAAGAATTAACATTCCCTTCCATTAATGGAGCTAAACAACATTTCCATGTTAGATGAACACTTATAAAAAAAAGTATAGACACCGGCCAGTCAATATCTTTAAACGGGGATCCGTGAATTATACAATCCTTACCTCGTCCAGCATGTTAAAATATGCCACATTAGCCCCTCTTAACCTTTCAATAAGCTGGAAAATCTCACAAGGCTTAAATACTTAATTATTTCATAATTAATAAGTAACAATTTTAAGTATATCTAGACAATCAGCAGGAAACGTACAGATAATATTAAACTATCTTGGCAGGATCCTTAGAGACTACACGAAAGGAAAGTTATACCCTGGTATAATTTAAGATATAGTCCACACTTATATGATAACAAATTTAACATATTTTTGTAATGTAACATTTTTCCCTCTTAAGTTGGGGGCCTACAATAGAAATTTTGTAGTGTAAAGGGAGATATAATATAACCGACTCCTGAAAAACTAGGCAAATTGCTGGAAAGAGATATAAATTTAGACCTAATTATACGACCAATCAGCAGGCAATCTTTCTTAGTTACACTAAGTAAAGTTGCTTCAACGATCATACGCCTAGTACCTGATACCTTTATAATTAATGTTTTAGTTATTTATTTAGGAAAGGTAGTGATATGATCTACAAATTAAGGGTGACAAATAAGCACTGATAATTTATCTAATCTAGATTCATCAAAAAAAATTACGTCTAGTTCTTATAACTTGAGTCTTCAGATACAAAATTTGGCTACTATGATACCAAAACGTTTTTACTCTACCAGTTCTGTTTATAAAGTCTTATCTGAAGTTAGCAATATAGATAATAACGAACCTATTAAGTTTGATTCTCTTGAACAAGCTTCTGAATGCATTAAATTTAAATACTTAGGAATTTCAGGTGTTTATAAATTAACATCTAAAAACGACCCTTGTCGTTTTTATATAGGTAGTTCTAATAACTTAGCTAGAAGAATGGAGGAATATAATAAATTAACTAAAGGTTTACGTAACCCTCGTTCAGCATCTGAATTGGAAATATCTCAAACTTTAGCTTTAGATTGAAGTTTAGAGTTTATATATATTACTACTCCTCAAACTTCCTTAGTTTTTGAACAATATGCTATTATTAAACTTAAACCAACTGTGAATAAAAACTATAAAGTTGTTCCAAGGGTAAACCCTCAATGAGGTAATTTAGATAATGCTATTTTAACCATTAATAAGCTATTATCATTATTCTCTAAAGGTTCTGAAGGTTATAATAGATTGCTTGTCTTTCTTAAAACTTTTAAAACAGCTAATTGTTTAAGATATACATCTGAAGACATAGATAATAAATATTCTTGTTTTTTAGTATTTGCGTATTCTGTTAATTCACCTAATAAAGACCCTATGGTTTATTCTTCAATAAACAAGACTTTGAAAGGATTACAAATTAGTTATAGTTCGTTATTAAATCATATTAACAATAAATACCTTTATAATTCAAGTCTTATGTTGTCTTTTGAACCTTTACTTGTAGAGAATTTTTCTGAATATAAAGAAAAATCTGCAGGTGATAGTCAACTTCGAAAACACATTGTTGTTTATAATCAAGACAATGAGGTAGTAATAGAATTTAAATCTGGTAGAGAAATGGCTAATTATTTCCATATCGATGGTAAAGTAGCAAGAGCTGCTATAGCCCTTGGTGAGTATCAAGACTTTTTACTAATATCTAGAGAAGTATCCAACCGTAAAACCATTTATGTATTTGATAATAATTCACATCAATTAAGAGATGAATTAAAAAGTATAACTAAAGCTTTGAAATATGCTAAAGTTAATTATTATACATTAAAAAGTTTAATCGAGAATGGAAATTCTTATGATGGTAAAATATACAGTTATAAAGATAAATTATAGTTTTACAGTGCGTACGTTGCTATAGAAAGCAACATTTCTTAGGTTAAGTGGGCCCTTTTTCAGAAAGACCTGAAATTTTGCACAACACTATGTGCTAGAAACTCTTTTAGATAGTAGGCACTATGAATAGACAACTAGCAGGTAATCTATTAGTTAGTATATAAGTATATTAACTTTAGAATCCTCAGAGACTATGCGTGTTGCAACTTAAAAGTTGAAGATATAGTCCTAATAGCATAGTGATATGTTTATATATATTTTACTACTTATATCTGGATCTTGTTTCCTTATAAATTATGAGTTTATAACTATAGTAACAAGATCTTACTGAAGAGTGCTTGCGATGTAGATTTTAATCAATATTCAATTGAATCTAATCGCCCAAATTTGTATAGTAGTTCTGAATTTTAATGAAAGTATTTAGATACAGATAAATTATATAAGGATAAGTACTTTTGTTCAGAATTGCAATAAGCTTATTTAATTAAGAGTAAATATATATTAAAAGCTACTGTCTGTTTTATTTTACCTGTTTTACATGCTTTCGGTCTTTGTACTTTTTAACTATTCAATTTCATCTAATAAATCTTTAGTAGGACAAGATAGCAAAAATATATCTGACACATCTGATGCTAGTCAGAGTACACAAGGAGATCCATCAGGGCCTCCTAAAAAAGATCCAGAAAGTAATAAACCTAATAAATCACATGAAATAGAGAACTCTAATAGTTTAGCTAAATCCCCTGTTTACCCTCATATTCCTGTGAAGGTGTATCATGATGCCTGTGTCTCTAAGCCTGATATATATAAAGACTTAAAAGGTGTATCTGTAATCTACATGTGATTTAATAAGACCACAGGTAGAGTATATATTGGTAGTGCTTTAAATGGGTCTAAACGTTTAAGTGCTTACTACCAGCCTTCTATTCTAAAAAAAAATAGTTTAATATATAAAAGTATATTAAAATATGGACATGATAACTTTTCTGTCTTTATTTTAGAGATTTGTGGAGAAACGTCTACTGTCTCTAAGGATCATATATTAGAGAGAGAGAAATTTTACTTAGATTGGGCTTTAAAAACTTATGGTTTGGCTATTTTAAATATGCTTAACACACCAGGGTCCAGTATGGGTTACAAACACAAGGAAGAAGATTTATTAAAAATGAGTGAATTAAAAAAAGGTGAAAGGAACCCTATGTATAATAAGGTAAAATCCGATGCTTTTATAGCTCAACAAACTAGAGATAAATCGGGTAAAAACAACCCAATGTTTGGTAAGGCTAAGCCTGAACAGACTTTAGCTAAACTAAGAAAGATGATTTTTGTGTATGACGTTACACAAGATTATAAATTGTTAGGGGTGTATCCTACTGTTATGTGTACTCGTTTATTTAAATTGTGTAACAATACCTTAAAAAAAAGGGTAAATAATAAGGAAATTCATAATGGTAAATACTTTTTTTCGAAAGATCCTTACAACTCATGTGAGGTATAGTTATTTGGTTAATATGGTATCTAATCACGATACTGTTGTAAAATTTATAATGTAAATAACATATTTACATTATATTGACAGATTGTATAACAAAGCTACAAGGAATTAGGTATAGTTCCCCTTATAACTAATAAATATAAGGTAAAAAGAGGATGAATTTCAAGAAAGATTCTAAAATTAACTTGAAGCGAAGCTTATTATTAAGGTATATTAATATATATGATTAAGAATAGGAACGTTCAACGACTAGAAGGAAAGTATATATGATAACAACCTTCCGTCCCCAGAGGGGACGAGTGTTCTCCGTCAATTAAACTTAATAAACATTATGGCATAATGGTTTTAAGTAAGACGATGACATAGTCTGAACCCTTGTGAGAGCATGGGAATTAAAGGGTAAATCCTTTAAGGTAACATAATTGGCCAAGAAGAATAAGTGACTATCCTGACGCATTTGCAGGTTGAAATTTAATAAGTAGTTTTGGTAGTATCATTAGCGTGGTTGCTACAGGGTTATTCTTATACATAGTCTATGTTCAATTAGTTGAAGGTAAAGCTACAACAAGATATCCTTGATTAACTCCACAGTTCTATAGTGATAGTCTACAAACACTATTAAATAGAAGTTATAACTCATTAGAATGAGCATTAACTAGTCCCCCTAAACCTCATGCATTTGTTAGTTTACCTTTACAAAGTTAAATATGTACTAATAGTCCTTCTGTTAGGAATGTGATTGGTTTCTTGTGACTGTGGTTAGTGAGCCAACTAAGCATGATTGATAAGTTAGGGAATGTGACTATCATTAGGTAGCCTTTTATAAAGCATTGCGATATGTTTACTAGGTAATAAGGCTGGATATTATTACTTTTTATAAGATAATAATACCCTATCTATAATAGGTTTAAGGTTATAAACGGAGGCTATATTATTATCTTAGTGTTAATAGGGTTGTTAGTCACATATAAGCGCGAAGGTAGGGGCGCTTATTATACCTTTTGCTTCTTAATAATTCTACCAGAATTAATAAGTAAAAATTTTAAGGTGAATATTTTATTAGTAATGGTCTGAAATTATATAGTTTATATACTGTATAATTTATATACCATTATTTTTTTTTATTTTTAGTTTGTTATTGGTTTAGCTTAAGCTATAACTAATCCAACTATATATCTATTAAGTTAGAATTAATATTTTAATTTAAGTAAGATTTTAACTATATGGAAAATAGATGTAATTAAAACATTAATTTGAAAATACTTTTCTAATGTTTTTAGTTATATATTTAGTTTAAATTACACTATTTATATAATTATGTTTATTACTTGTCAAGTTTAATGGCTTAATCTTGCTTTACTGTTTGACTTACACGTCTATCAGTCGCGTAAGCGGGGCATATGATCACAAGATGCAGAAAGGAAAGGTCTTGGATTTTTGAAAAAGCTACGCTAGGGATGTTAGTCCTCCAATGTTTTATTTCTAAAAATTTTAGGTAGTAAATCTATTGGTTAATTATTGGGTCAATTTCAAGAATAACTTCTAAAGAAAAAAAAATAATTTAGAAACTATGAAGAGACAATTTAAACCTAATAAAATTTATGCTAACGCTCGCCTTTCGTGTTTAGTAGCTTCTCAATGTTTATCTCGTGCAGCAAATATAATAGCACGGTCTTCTAAAGTTAGAGAGTTTTCTACTTCTAATCCTTTTAATAATCCTACTTTGGTTAAGTCTACTAAGGATAACCCAAAGGGTTACAAAAATATTTATGTATTGGCCGCTGAATCACAACGAGCTGTGGAATTTTATGAAGATTATAATAAAGATGCGGACTTAGATAATGATAAGGAATTTCTTAAATTAAGGTATAAGTCATGGATGTACTCTGAAGTTAAGGTTAGATACGACAAGCTGCCGAATAACCATGAAATGAAAAATCCTAGTAACATTAATAATATAATTAAGTCCGTAACAAATGAATATAAACCAGTATACGAAGGAGAAGTTTTGGGTATGAAAGAAATGACAGAAAAAGTTCGACCTGAAATACCCGAATGACCTGCCTCTAGTTCTGGTTCTACGAGTATTTCTTCAGCTGTAAATCAGAATATTAGCACTACATTTTTAGAAAAAAAAAAATAATATTTGAAGAAGATGTAGAGTCTAGTACTCAACCTTCTTCAAAACACTTAAAAGAAAACCCTCGCCAGATTACTAGTAATGCATCTGCATATTCAGCATATAAAGATAGTGATCCTGCAAGCCAAGACAATTCTACTACGGACAATCGGAGCCCCTTAGATTATGTTCTGGACAAACAACAATCAGAACCGTTCGATTTTATGGACAGTGAAGAGTAAATTTGTTTAGTTGCTTTAAAGCTTTGAAGCTTTAATGGTTTAGACACCAGATTCGGATGCCATATGGCGTGATTTTTAATGAGGGATTTTTATAATTTAGCGTTGCATTATAAACAGAAAATAAATATGAAGAAATAGTCTGAACCATTTTGTAAAAAATGGAATAAAGAAGTAAATAAACTTCTTTTATTAACAAATATTGAACAGGCTAATTGCGCCAGAGAGTACAAATTGAGTGCGCAGTTTGGCACCTCGATGTTGGCTAGAAGGTTTACTATTAGACATATAAAAGGGAGAAGCATTGTTTGCAGTTTAAAGCCCTTTTATAAGCTAAAATAAGAAGGCTATATTGTTTAGTTGTTATATTGTTCATAAAATCTAGAAGCTATAAAAAAAAAAAAAAAGGCAGATAACTATGTCAAGGCCCGTCCCGCCCTGGAATACTTATTATTTTAGGTATGATTTCATAATTATTTTGTCCTTTTCCTCTTTTATGTTTTTCACTATTAACTCGACTGAGTATCAAGGATCATAGGTAAATAGAAGATAGTAGAATAGTTATAAGGGTTCTAGCTTTTTAAGTCACCGGGGTATTTATGTCCCCATTTCTCTCCTCCTCAACAAGTTGAGGAGGAAAGAGATGAAAAAGGGGGGGGGGGAAAGGGTGTGATTGTACGAAAGATATTAAAAATATTATATTAATATTAATAATTTCTTATTAGTAATGGATCAGATTCCAGATTGGATCCATTATTATGGCGGGTTTTAATTTAATGAATATTTATAGCCTTTGCTGTAAAAACTTCAAAAATATTCTTAAACAGATGGTTATTAAAAGCTCACGTAGAATCGCCTTTAGGTGATAGTATAATTTTAGCTACTATTGTTTTAAATTTAAGTTTAGTATTTTTAGACTTGTACTGGAATTGAATTTTATTTAGGATAAAAATATTATTGTAGTCAAACTTGAAAGTTGTATTATTAATAGTAGCATTATGAACCCTTTATATTTATATATAAAAGAATAAAAATAATAAAAAAAAATAATATGTTTTGCTTCCATTTCTCTCTCTCCTCCTCACTGTTCCTTGTTTTTCCACCAAGCCTTTTTTTAATAAATAATTTTATTACTATATAGATAATAAACTTGCCTCCCCTCCTACCTCCTCAACAAGTTGAGGAGGACGGAGGGGAGAATAATTATAAAAAAAAAAAGGCTTGGTGGAAAAATATTAGAGGAGGAGAGAAGAACACAGGATGAAAAAAAAATAATATGTGGACTATACAGTTGTGTGTGGTGTTAGTAAAGATCATACATATTGCAAATTTTATAAAAAAAAAAAGATCGGTAGGTAAATTCGTCCTTTTTTTTTGATTATCCATGTTACTTTTACTTTTATTAATAATACCTTTATTAGGTGTATTTACTATTTCTACGGGTATATCTTATAACTTAAGCGATTTAAATATTAAACGTATAAAAAAAATTGCTTTAACTGCATCTATTATAAACCTTTTCCTTTCTTTTTTAATTTTTATACTATTCGACGCTAGTAGTAATCAATTCCAATTTGTACAAGAATATCATGAAATAAGCTCTTTCGATTTTTACTTAGGGTTAGATGGACTTTCTATATACTTTGTATTATTAACAACTATGATAACTCCTATAGCATTATTAAGTAATTGAAAATCTATTCAAGATAATGTAAGATCTTATGTTATAATTATACTATTATTAGAGAGCTTGTTACTAGCAGTATTTTTAGTTTTAGATATTTTATTATTTTATATTTTTTTTGAAAGTATCTTGCCACCGTTATTTATATTAATAGGTCTATTTGGATCCAATAACAAAGTAAGAGCTAGCTTTTATTTATTTTTATATACATTGTTTGGATCATTGTTTTTATTATTATCCATATTAACAATATCTTCAATAATGGGAACTACAGATTTTGATGCATTATACAAAACCAATTTTTATTATTCTACACAGTTGTTTTTATTTTATGGTATATTTATAGCCTTTGCTGTAAAAACTCCAACTATATTCTTAAACACATGGTTATTAAAAGCTCACGTAGAATCGCCTTTAGGTGGTAGTATAATTTTAGCTGCTATTGTTTTAAAATTAAGTTTATATGGTATTTTTAGACTTATGCTACCTTTATTACCTAAAGCTTCCTTAGATTATACTTATATAATATACCTTATAGGTGTTATAACTATAATATACGCTAGTTTTAGTACTTTAAGAACAATAGATGTTAAAGAACTTATTGCTTATAGTTCTGTATCACATGCAGCTGTTTATCTTATCGGTGTATTTAGTAACACAATCCAAGGAATAGAAGGTGGTATAGCTTTAGGGTTAGCACATGGATTTGTTTCAAGTGGTTTATTTATTTGCGCTGGAGGGGTATTATATGATAGATCTGCTACAAGGTTAATTAGTTTCTATCGAGGTATAGCTCAATTAATGCCTTTATTTTCTATTCTATTCTTTATTTTATCTTTAGCTAATGCGGGTACTCCCCTTACTTTAAATTTCGTAGGTGAATTTATGTGTTTATATGGTACCTTTGAGAGATTACCTTTATTAGGTCTTTTTGCCAGCTCTTCTATAGTATTTAGCGCTGCATATACTATATATATGTTTAACAGAATAGCTTTTGGAGGATCATACAGTAAATTTTTTGAAGTTAATATAAGTGATGTAAATAAACGTGAATTTTTTATTTTACTTACATTAGTAGTATTTACTGTTGTATTAGGTATTTACCCTGCTCCTATTTTAGACGGTTTACATTATTCAGTTTCATCTCTAATATATAGTAATTTTAGTTAATTTAAAGTTATTGTTAATTATTTTGTTCTAAGATATAGAAGCTTAGTTTTTTAGGATTATTTCTCTTTCTAGCCTAAGTAACTACAGGTAGTTTAGCTTTTTCGTGCTGCTAGGCAGCCTAAAAAAAATAAAAAAAAAATAATAGAATGTATTTTTTATTTATTATTCTTATATCTTTTTTTTTCTTTTTTTTTTTATTGGGGTTATCTTTGTTTATTATCCTATATGTGGTTAAGTTAACTTAGTTATTATAAAATAATTAACCGAATGGTGGTGGGATCAATATTCTAATTTTGTTTTCTATCTATTAGATGTATATAAAATATATATTAATAGATCTTTTTCTTTGCCCTTTCCCTGCTTCGTTTTTTTTTTTCTTTTTTTTTTTATTTTTTTTTTATTTATAAATACATATTATTTGTTGAGAAAAAGAGGGAAAAGGCAATACCTAAAACTTGTGGGAGAAGCGTTATATTAGCTTAATCTAGCTAATATAACTTAAAGCCCGTATATATAAACGAATTAATGTTTAATACTTTTACGCTTGCATAGGAAATATAGTTTAAACTACTAGAGAACTTACATATTAAATAATTTTAGCCTTTAACTTCTAGAAAAAAAAATATTCATGAAATTTTAATTATAAAATGAGAATTTTTAAAAGTCATCCCTTATTAAGATTGGTTAACTCTTATATGATCGATTCACCACAACCAAGTAACTTAAGTTATTTATGAAATTTTGGTTCTTTATTAGCTGTTTGTTTAGTTATACAAATAATCACAGGTGTAACTTTAGCAATGCACTACAACCCTAGCGTGTTAGAAGCCTTTAACTCTGTAGAGCATATGACATAATGTGCTCTTTAAATCAGGCTAATTGCTGGAAAACCTTTGTTAAGGCAATCAGCAGGAAACCTACGGATATATTTTATATGTAGTCGGATCCTCAGAGGCTATACGCCTGACATCTGATTTAAGTTTAAATATAGATGATGATATAGTCCATCCTCTACTGTAAAGTAGAGTAGTTCAGATTAGCTATCTATGCCCTCAAAAGGGCATAACTTTATCATTGTTTATTTTTGTACCGGGTTATAAAAATAAAATGGGGTTTCGTAACTTTACAACTTATTTAAGTAAAGACTCTGCGGCCTTCGGTTCAGTAAGTGACCACTTTACAAACAAAGACTTTTTATTTTGATTTAGTGGATTTACTGATGCTGAAGGTAATTTTTTAGTTACAATAGACCGTAAATATGTTAAATTAAGATTTAAAATAAGTTTGCATATTGACGATATAGAAGTACTTTATACCATTAAATCTAACTTAGGTTTTGGTAGAGTTGTAGAAGAATACAACAGAAACAGCTGTTCTTTTATTGTCGAAGATTTTTTAAGTATAAGTAAGTTATGTGATATTTTTAATCATTATCCACTTCATACTAGTAAAAAGTTAGACTTCATTAGTTTTTATGATGTTTCACTTATAAAATCCACTAATAAAGTCTTGTCTGAGGTAGATATAAATAAAATTGTATCTATTAAAAACACTATGAATTCTAAGAGAGAAGTGTTCACATATGGTATTTCGGAATCTCAAATTATAATAAACCCAAATTGGTTTGTAGGGTTTATAGAAGGTGAAGGTACCTTCGGTATTAAAACAGGGTCTTCTTTGTATTTCCAAGTAGCACAGAAAAATACTAGTCTAGATTGTTTAAATGCTATAACAAAATTTTTGTTAGACTTGTCTAGTAATGCTGCAATACATAAAGATCCTTATAATAAAATACTACCTATAAACGTTACAAATACGATTAATATAAGAACTAGTGTAGTATCTTTAGCAATAGCTAATACAGATGCTTTATTTTATTACCTGTTACCATATTTAGATTCATCTAAATTTTACTCTCGTAAAGCGATAGATTTAAAATTATGAAGAATGGCTTTATTACTGAAGGTTTATGGGTATTACTATACAATAGAAGGTAAGAATTTATTTTTAGATATTTCAGAAATTCTTAATAAAAGATATAGTACAAATTCATCTGTAAGCGACATTAATAATGTTATTAATAATAGAACTGAAAAATTTAATGATATTATGCAAAAGGATTCTCCTTTTGATGTAAAACTTAACCAACGACATACAGAAAATGTGCGTAAGTATAGCATAGCAAATAAGTCTGAGAATTCTAAGGTTGTTTATATATATGAAGGTAATAAAATGGTGCATGGGTCGCCTTTTGCTTCATTCAGTATGGCGCATAAAGCATTGGGGCTAAACCCTAGTAGTAATACTTGTAATCGTTATATTGATACAAATAGATTTTATAAAAGTAAATATATTTTCACATCTAAGCCCATAGATAGAGCGTCTAGGGATTAAACCATAGTAGATAGCAATTTGGAATAGGCTCAGTCGAGCAGAGTTTGATTATGCGTGATGTTAACAATGGATGATTAATACGTTACTTACATAGTAACACAGCTTCAGCTTTCTTTTTTATAGTATATTTACACATAGGAAGAGGTTTATATTATGGATCATACAGAGCTCCTAGAACATTAGTTTGAACAATAGGTGTAGTTATATTCATATTAATGATAGTTACAGCTTTCTTGGGTTATCAACATAGCCCCAAACGATTTAATACAAGTAATAAGTTAAATTTAATAAATTACAACATAGTAAATAGTAAAAGACTGTTTAACAAAAGTATAATAAAAAGAGGGTATAGTACAAATCGTTCTTCAGATAGTCCTAAACTTACTGAAAGTTTAAAAACAATTATTTATGAATTAGGTCTAAACCCTGTATATATTTATGAGAACTTAAATCTAGAAGATACTAGAAAACAAATATTAAATGATACCAGAGGTTTAAGCGGTATATATATGATAGTTAATAAAACAACTAAAGATTATTATATAGGTTCTGCTTCAACTAATAGGCTTTATGCTAGATTCTGTAACCATGTTATTTATTTTAAAGGTAGCAAAATAGTTAAATTAGCTATTAAAAAGTATGAATTAAAAAATTTTTCTTTTATTATATTAGATTTATATCCTAATGTTGTTACCAAAGAAAATAACAAGGAATTAATGGATTTAGAAGATAAATATTTAAAATTGTTAGTACCTAATTATAATATTTTAACAGAAGCAGGTTCTAGTTTTGGTTATAAACACACTGAAGTAGATCGTCAAAAGATGAAAGATCTATATGATGACGCAAGACGGGTAAGAGTTGGTAGCCTAAATAGAGGTAAAAAGCTTTCTTCTGAAACCATAGAAAGGATTAGAGAGAAAGCTTTAATTAGACCACCCATGTCTGGAGCAACTAAAAATAAGTGTATAACTAATACAAGACCTGTTGTCTTGTATAACTTGAATAGAACTGTTTACGGTAAATATCCCACTATTTTAGAAGCAGCTAAGGCTATAAGCTGTGATGAGAAGACCATCAGAAGAGCCTTACAGACAGAAAAAAGGGTAGTTAAACGACAATGGATAGTAGAAGATTTACAAGATAAATAGGTCTTTAGTCGATAATAATTGTTTTTATACTGGATTACTTGTGCTAATGGAGTAATGCTAGATAATTATACTTTATTACGTATAAATCGTAGTCCCATGAGTAACAATCTTTTTTATATAAAAAAAGAGATTAAAGTGGTATAGCCCGACGGCGCTATAGAATAATCTTTAAAGTTATTTGACGATATTAGTGAAAACGATCAAAGAAATTCTGCAAGTTTTTAGATCGTCGGTCATATAAATGGTCGCTACAGACTGGGTCACTAATAGGTGGCTGAAATGCTGCTTAATGCACAGTCGGAATTTTTAGTTAAAAAAGAATTTGACTAATAGAATATACGGATTTTAAGTTATTCTAGCTTATTATTGAGGGGTTAATAATAAGTAAATATTTTGTATGTACTATCTGATTGTTGTTATGAAGGCTTGTCGCTTGTGTCTGTGTCTATTAATAAAATGAGCCAAGAACGAAAGACGACGGTTTCACAGACGGAAGAAACTTGATTAAAAGAGAAAGAATTGGAACTTGAATGGTTCTGTGGATTTTCAGAGGCAGAGTCTATGTTTTTTATATCAACTAAAGGGGATTTATCCTTCAGAATAAAATTACATACAGATGATAGACAAGCTTTAGAATATATAAAAACTTTATTAAGTGGATTGGCGAATCGAGAAGTAGGAGTTATTGTAGACTCCAAAGACAATTTTGAATCTTATTATACAGTAGCTAGGTTTCAAGATATAATTGAAATACTTATACCGATTTTTTCAAAATATTATCTTACAACTTCTAAATTTTTAGATTTTCAAGACTTTAAGACAGCAGCTACAATAAGAAAAACATCTTATTCACTGAAAAGAAAATTAAAAGCAGATGAATTATGTTCAATATTAAGTATAAAATCTGGTATGAACAGTCAAAGATTGACATTCAATTATGGTGACTTACCTAAGAGACCATTAACTCCTTCTAGACTTCTAGGTTTTGTAGAAGGGGATGGTTCATTCTATATATCTAATGCGACTCCTACTTTTTCGATTAAACAACACTCTAAAAATATACACTTTTTCTATGAGATTGCAGAGTTTTTAAGCAAGTTACCGTATTGTCCAGAAAATGGTCCTAGAGTTGAGAAATTTAACACTAAACCTACACCAGGTATATCTAAAGATAGTTCTAATAAATGTAATATATATGTTGAAAATATTCTTCAACTTTATAACTATATTTTACCTTTTTTTAAGTCATTAAGATTTATGTCAAGAAAAGGTGTAGATTTTCAATTATGGGAATTAGCAGTAAAACTTAAAGCTTTAGGACATACAACAAGTATTGAAGGTAAGAAATGTTTCATAGAAATAAATAGGTTTATTAATAAACGATATACTAATAGTGCTTTTGTAGCGAAAGCTCCAAACTTAAGCCAAATCAATGAAATACTAAATAAACCACCTATATTTGATTTATCTTCAGGATTATCTTATAAAGCTTTATCCGATATGGTTAAAGTATCCAAAAAAGGTAATACAGGATTCGGTGTAAATGTTTACGACAAGGGTAAATTAGTCGTAGGTTCTCCTTTCTCTTCTTATACTCAAGCAGCTCTAGCCCTAGGAAATGTGAATATTTCTTCCGTAATATCTAAGAAAATAGATACAGACAAGCTTTATAAAGGAAGATATCTATTTGAATCTTCTGTATAGCCTGATATTTAATAACAAGATTAAATACTACACAATTTTACTAATAAGCAAATTTGTACGTTTTACCATACGGGCAAATGTCACTATGAGGTGCAACTGTGATCACCAACCTTATGAGTGCTGTACCATGAATTGGACAAGATATTGTTGAGTCAAACAACACAAATACATATTTAACAACAGATTGTTTAACGATGCTACCTTTAATTGGTATTGTACATAAGAATGCTGTTAAAAATTTGCAAAATACTTTTAAGCTAGACAATAAAGAATATCTTTCCATACCATCATCTTTTATAGCTTTTTTTGTAGGTATGGTGGATGGAGATGGTTATATTCAAATAACCAAAACATCTAAAGGATTTATAGCTATGAAGCTAGTAATATCCTTACAGATAGTAGATGTTTCTACTCTTGAGTATATACATTCAGTTTTAAAAGTCGGAAAGATTAATATATACCGTGATAATAGAAATCCTAGTTGTAAACTAGTCATAAATAGAACTGATTTACAACAAATTGTATTCCCTCTACTTTTATATCACAATATTTTTTTTTTAACTGATACTAGAAAAGAACAGTTTGATTTAGCTATATACATCTTAGAACAAAATATAAAAAACTTTGATAAGATAGGGAATAGAAAAGATCTACCTTCTGTTTCTAGATTACCAAATACACCATTAGACTACACTAATTTGCTTTTTTTTAAAAATTGAATAGTGGGGTTCACAATGGCTGAAGGTTCTTTCTTTATGAAAAAAAATGGTGACGGTTGTTTCCAATTAAAGCAGAGAGTACATACAAATTTATTTGAAGCTTTTAAATTGGTATTTAATACAACTAGAAAAATAGAAGTAGTAGAAGGATTATATAATCAATTTGGAGTTAGTTCTAAGGCCGACGTACAAAAAGTTATAGATTTCTTTTCGTTTTCAGGTATACATCCTTTAGTTGGTCTAAAGGGTATTCAATATATGCAATGGTTAAATTTATTACGTAATAGCAATCGTTATAAAAATCTTAATTTACCTGAAACTGTAATATAGTTTACTCGTTTTATATAATATGTTATTTAAACTTAAATCTTTTAAGTTGTAGATAATTTGTGAAGGCTCCTTGAAACAGTAATGTTTCAAAGGCAAATGGGCTTAATTGCAAGAACATCTAATAAAACTCCTCCGATTTACTAGATTATTTGCAGCGAAGTTTGATTCGGTATACCTTATATTCTTTTTAATATATATTATATATTATTAATATAAGGGAGTCAAGAACGTTCAACGACTAATGAGTGAGTAGTACCAACAATAAGCTCAACACGAATGCCCTACAACCAAGCAAGTCCTTGTTTGGTTGAAGACATAGTCTAAACATCTAGGTAACAGATGAAAAGGATATTAAATTATCCCTAATGAATACATTGTTTTATGAGGAGGTTTATATACAGATGGACCACACTATGGTGACATAGCGTTAAAAACCTTGCTTAATGCCGGGAAATCTCCAATATTTGAATTTGCATACGGTTTATTCTTGATTAATACACCAATTATTAGCGTGAGAACTGCAAAGACAGGGAGACAATCAGCAGGGGTTAGAAGTATTTCTACTTCAGAAGCCTCTCAGAGACTAGATGCAGGAGATCTTACCTACGCATATATAGTAGGTTTATTTGAAGGTGATGGATTCTTTTCTATAACAAAGAAAGGAAAGTATTTAACTTATGAACTAGGTATAGAATTATCAATTAGGGATGCTAAATTGATATATAAAATTAAAAGTTTATTAGGTGTAGGTGTTGTAAATACTAGAAAGAGAGGTGATGTAGAAATGATATCTTTAAGGATTAGAGCTAAAAATCATTTAAAAAATTTTATATTACCTATTTTCGATAAATATTCTATGTTTTCTAATAAACAATATGATTATTTAAGATTTAAAGATGCTTTAATTTCAAATATAATTTATTCTGCAGATTTACCTGAGTATATTAGAAGTGACGAGCCTTTTAATGATATTAAATCAATAATTAGCGCAGATTATTTTCCTGCTTGATTAGTTGGGTTTATAGAGGCAGAAGGTTGTTTTAGTATTTATAAACTAAAGGAGGATTATCTAGTAGCTAGTTTTGATATTAGTCAAACAGGTGGTGAAATTATAATATTAGCTATACGTGAATATTTATCTTTTACTACTGGCGTATACTTAGATAAAACAAATTGTTTTAAGTTAAAAGTTACTAGTGTTAGATCAATAGAGAATATTATAAAATTTTTAAACAAAGCACCGATAAAATTATTGGGATATAAAAAATTAGAATATTTATTATGAATAAAGCAATTACGTACAATATCTAGATATTCAAAAAAGATAGATATACCTTCAAATAATTAAAAGATCAAGATATAGTCCGATCAATAAAGAAATTTATTGCGTGTAGTGAGAGTATTTAATTTAATTCGGATTAAATTAAATATGTAGACTACCAACAAACATGCTCTGTTAATAACGCAACTTTAAACAGATTCTTTGCTTTACACTTTGTATTACCTTTCGTTTTAGCAGCTTTAGCCTTAATGCATTTAATTGCACTTCACGATAGTGCAGGTTCTGGTAATCCTTTAGGTATATCAGGTAACTATGACAGGTTAGCTTTTGCTCCTTATTTCTTGTTTAAAGATTTAATAACTATATTTTTATTTATAATAATATTAAGTGTATTTGTATTCTTTATGCCTAACGTGTTAGGAGATAGTGATAATTATATAATGGCTAATCCAATGCAAACTCCACCAGCGATAGTTCCGGAGTGGTACCTACTTCCCTTTTATGCTATTTTAAGATCTATACCTAATAAATTATTAGGTGTTATTGCTATGTTAAGTGCTATTTTAATACTATTAGCTATGCCTTTTACTGATTTAAGTAGAAGTAGAGGTATACAATTTAGACCTTTAAGTAAAATAGCTTTCTATGTCTTTATTGCTAATTTCTTAATACTAATGGTATTAGGAGCTAAACACGTTGAGTCACCATATATAGAATTTGGACAAATAAGTACAGTTATTTATTTTGCCCATTTCTTGATTATAGTACCTTTCATTAGTTTACTAGAAAATAGTTTAGTGGAGTTAGGGTTACCGGAATCTAACTCTGTAAGGGGTAAATCTCACACATTCGTTAGTTAGCGTTAAATAGTGCATGTGTTCATGGAATTACAGGTGTTTGCACACTATGTGCTAGTATTGCAAAACAAAATGTAATTTTGCTTCATAATCATCAATGAGCTGCAATTACAGCTCCAAGCATTGCAGGGGTTAAATATGATTTATGTACTCATGCTATAATTACCACTGCGGCAAATTATTGCCAACAGTGTTTTGCTGTTGCTTGTTTAACCTGTGCTTAAATGTATTATACGTCTACCTAAAATATTAGGTGGTCTGTTGAGAGAATTGATTGGTATGTTGACTGTGTCTTAGTAAGCTTAAAGTATTTAAGCTTACTTGTACCTTCAGATGTTATATGCATTATTAAGATTGTAGGATTTATTAGTAATAGAACCAAGTATTACGGAGCACATAAATTCTATCCTTACTAATATTATTAACGTATTAGAACAATTAAGAGTTTAATCCTTTACATGATCTTTGAATACATGTCTGTATAATAAGCCAGCCAGGATATATAGTTATCTAAGTTTTATCTATTATTAATTAGATTACGTAAAATTGTTGCATTAGTGCGTGTGTTACGGATAAGGTATAATTGTTTAAATTATTCATTGTGTCGATATAAGTAGTATGGGTTATACTAAGAAATTAATGTAAGTAGAATTTTTAGGGTCTATAATTTAAACTTTAGCTTCCCCCTCCCCCCCCCTTTTTTCTCTCCTCCTCAACTAGTTGAGGAGGAGAGAGAGAGGAATGAGGGGGGCAGATCTTCATCAACATCTTTTAATCTTTTTTTTTCTTTTTTTTTTTTTAATAGTTTAATTATTACGCAATAATTAAATTATAACTGTAAAAAAAAAAAAAAAGGAAAAAGATTAGAGCAAAGGTAAAGCTCTTGTATTGGCTAATATTTGAATTAGTATACAATATAGGGCTAGTTTTTTAGCAAAATGATATTTTCTCGGCGGCATAGACTATTAATAAATCTAAATGATAAAATTAATGCCATACTAATTATACCAGATAACACGCGCAGATTAGATATTTCAGGATATGCTAATCAAGTCTATTATACACTATTACAGGATTGACAAAGTTATAGTTATATGTGTACTGAGCTGTTTGAAATTGTCAATACACTACGTCAATATCTAGTGTTGCCCAATTAGAATACTTACTATAAAATACTTATAATAGCTATTGTTAGCTTTTTCTATTTATTATATATTTATTATGTATAAAGAGATCTTTTTCTGAGGCATAGCCAAGATGGCAAAAATATGGGCTTTATTTTTTTAAAGCTGAAATAAATAAAGCCCATATTAAGGAATATGCTGTAGATGGTTCTATATTTGGATCTGAGATCTAAAATTAGGGGTTCAATTCCTCCATATCTCTGTATATATGCTATATCTAATATATATAACATATATACTAAAAATAAAGTTGAATAAGTTTAATAGTTCCATATATTTTAATAGTTATAAATACATAGATGAACTAACAGCCAAAACAAAGGCTAAATATGTTTTTAGCCCTGTAATAAGCCATAAGAATTTTTCTTAAATTATAATTAAACATAGCTAAATATGATACAAGCAGCTAAAATTATAGGGACAGGTTTAGCTACTACTGGTTTAATAGGTGCAGGTGTAGGAATTGGGGTTGTTTTTGCGGCATTAATATTAGGAGTAGCTAGAAATCCTTCGTTAAGAGCACAACTTTTCTCTTACGCTATATTAGGGTTCGCATTCGCAGAAGCGACTGGTTTATTCGCATTAATCCAAGGGTTTTAGGAGCCCTTTTTGGTTAAAAAAAGTTTAGGTTAAGCCTAGGCTAGTTTGTCTAAGCTATGATTAGCAACTTATTAGTAAGACAAGCGAGATTCTCAAATTGCGGGGAGTTCCTAAAGACTAAGTAACCAAGTCTAACTAGTAATAGATTAGATGGCACAGGTAATGACTCGTGGTATGGTAAAATCACTTAGTATGAAGGCGTGCTTCGCTAAAAATGGATAATCCGCAGCCAACCACCGATGTAGATATTTGTGGATATATTTTTTCTAATTATTTTTAGAGAAGATCGGTGTGCAGTTCAACGACTAAATGTGAGTCGGCCATAAAATGGCTTAAGATATAGTCTGACCCGGTATGAAAGTACTGACCTTGAAGAATGTTTAAACTTTTTAAAGGTGACCTTATTTTTTGATAGTATCTTGTATAATGGATACAACTATATTAATAATAAGGATTAAACGGAAAAGATCGCCTTGTATCTATAGGGTGCAATCCCTGCTTTTATTCTTTCTGCTAGGCAGGGTGAGCTATAGATATAAAGATCCTTGCTTGGATGGCTTTTTTATTATTATACGTTGCTTAGTTACTAACGAGAGTCTTGCCTTTTTAAGTGGTCCCTCTTTGATGGCTTTATTTTCATTTCACAGATTAACGCTAATAGGCGTTTCTTTAGGTACGTGCTATACGCATGGTTCAAGTTATTCGGTATCTACTGAAAAAGGTGGTTCTTATTTAATGTGTAAAGTAAATGAGCCCTCTTTAGAGGCTGCGTCATACACTCCACACATATGTAAGTTTGGTATTAAAACTTACGATGATCCATTTAACACACGAGCCTTGATACGTGAGGACAATAAGGGTAAAGTTGGTATTTATTGTTGGTTTAACAAAGTTAACGGTAAATTCTATATAGGTAGCGGTGATCCTTTATACGCAAGATTAAGTGACTACTACCAAGATTGATATTATTCTACTCGTGCTAATTTAAACATAATTAGAGCTTTAAGTAAACATAGTATGTTAAAATTTTCTCTGGTTATTTTAGAGTACACCACAAGCGATAAGCTGATCGCTTGTGAACAAAAATGAATTGATTTACTAAAACCTGAGTATAATCTTAGTCCTATGGCTGGTAGCTCTAAAGGTTATAGACATACAGACGAATCTTTAGAGAAAATACGTAAAGCAACCTTAGGTAGAACTCATACTAGTGAGGTAAGACAACTTATGAGAGAGTCTCGTATAGGTGTTAATAATCCTTTTTATGGCAAAAAGCACTCTGAAGAAGCAATAGCTTCTTTAAGACTTGCTGCTACGAATAGAACCAAGCCGGCTGTTCCTGGTATCGAAGTAGAGATTACAGATCTTGAAACTAATATTACTACGACGTATGCATCTATAAGAAAAGCAGCTGATGCCATTAACTCGGATATAAAATCTTTAAGTCGTCGAGAGAAATTGCAGATAGAAAAAGGTATTAACACAGCTTATAGAAATAAATACATGATAGTGTTTAAAAGACCTTAATATTTGCATTAATGATGGCTTTTTTATTACTATACGTTGCTTAATAATTATGGACAGCAATCTTCCTACCCTTTTATTTTCTCTCCCACCTCCTCAACTAGTTGAGGAGGTGGGAGAGAAAAAGGTGAAAAAATAAATTAGAATTAGGACAATGTATTAACACACCATATAGAGGTAAATACCTGATAAACTTTAATAGATCATACTCTGCTTATACTCCTTCAGGGTTATCTTCGTATGCATTAAAAGTTTACCAGGATCCTGTAGTCGATCGATCTTTAATACGGGAAGAAAATAAGGACAAATCTGGTGTGTATGCTTGATTAAACCAAACGAACGGGAAACTATATGTAGGAAGTGGTGACCCACTATACCGAAGAATATCTGATTACTATCAACCTTGGTATTTTTCAGCTAGACCAAGTTTGTATATATTAAGAGCTTTATATAAATATAAAATGACTAAATTTGAATTGCTTATTTTAGAGTATGCTGATTCAGAAAATGTTATTACTTGTGAACAGAAATGGATAGACTTGCTTAAGCCGGATTATAATATTAACCCCATAGCCAAAAATTCTAAAGGATATAAACATACAATAGAAACTTTGGAGGGATTAAAAATCGAGTAACTTCTTCAGATACCAGGCTTAAATTGAGTTTAAGTGCTAATGCAAGACTTAAACGTGAAGGCAAATCAAGTCCTTTTGAAGGTAAGAAACATTCAGAAAGTTCCTTAGCTCTTTTGAGAGCTGCAGCCCAAAATCGAGAAAAATTACCGATACCTGGGTTTAATGTTGAGATTACTGATTTAGAAACAAACCAGATTTTAACTTTTAATTCTATTCGAAATGCTGCAAAATATATGGGGAGTGATATTTCTTCTGTGTTAAGATGGGCAGCTAAGTATGAAGATACTAGCAACGAAATAAAAGCATTTAAGAGAGGATTTTACATAAAAATTAGCCGGTAGGTTGCTTAACCGCTAAATAGAAAGAAAACTAATTTCGCATTAATGATGGCTTTTTTATTATTATACGTTGCTTAGTTACTAACGAAAGTCTTGCCTTTTTAAGTGCTATAGGTCCCTCTTTGATGGCTTTATTTTCATTCCACAGATTAACGCTAATAGGCGTTTCTTTAGGTACGTGCTATACGCATGGTTCAAGTTATTTGGTATCTACTGAAAAAGGTGGTTCTTATTTAATGTGTAAAGTAAATGAGCCCTCTTTAGAGGCTGCGTCATACACTCCACACATATGTAAGTTTGGTATTAAAACTTACGATGATCCTTTTAATACACGAGCCTTGATACGTGAGGACAATAAGGGTAAAGTTGGTATTTATTGTTGGTTTAACAAAGTTAACGGTAAATTCTATATAGGTAGCGGTGATCCTTTATACGCAAGATTAAGTGATTACTACCAAGATTGGTATTGTTCTACTCGTGCTAATTTATACATAATTAGAGCTTTAAGTAAACATAGTCTGTTTAATTTTTCTTAACCCCTGCAGGCCTGCAGGGGGTAGGTTATACTTTAATACACTACTTCTGATAGTCTTATTAAATATGAACAAAAGTGGATGGGTTTACTAAAACCTGAATATAACTTTAGTCCTAGAGCTGGAAGCTCTAAGGGTTATATACATACACCTGAAAGTATAGAAATAATGCGCAGTCTTCTTGCATTAGGTAGAAAACACAGCGATCAAGTTAAAAACTTATGTGTGAATCTCGTAAGGGAATTAATAACAGTTTTCTTTTTTTTTTTTTTCAACAAATAATATATATATAAATAAAAATAATTTAAAAAATAAAAAAAAAAGAAAAAAAAAGGGAAAAAAGAGGGAAAGTCTCAACTAGAAAAAGGTCTTAACACACCTTCCGTTTCTCTCCCTCCTCCTCAACTAGTTGAGGAGGTAGGAGAGAAAAAGAGGTAGATATATTATAGTATTTAATAGACCTTAATATTTGCCCTTATGATGGCATTTTTATTATTATATGTAGCTAAAAAAAATTAAATAATGTTTATTTCTAATTACTTGGTGCCTATTTTTTTTTTTTCTTATAGCCTGATTAAGTATTAAATACTGTATTAATAAACATTGCACTTGTGCAGTGTTTATTAACTCTTATTAGCTCAATGGTAGAGCAGGATATTTCTAATATCTAGATCTAAGTTCGAGTCTTGGATAAGAATAATATATCCATAGTGATATGGGTATATTTTTTCACGCTTGACAATCTATATATATAAATACTCTTAAATAATAGGTAGCTTTTAGATAGTGTTGTTTAGATATCTTTGGTTTAAATCTAATGTATTTAAATATATTCTCACTTAAGCTATTTTAATAAATGTTGTTAAAAATAAAAATTATGTTATAAAAATAATATTTTCTTTTTAATGAATTTACATATTATATAAATAAATGTTATATTTACCTACTTTAATTTCAGTGATTGAAGTTCTATTAGTCACCGTACCTGTCTTATTAACTGTAGCTTATGTTACAGTGGCCGAAAGGAAAACCATGGCTAGTATGCAAAGAAGATTAGGTCCAAATGCTGTAGGGTACTTGGGCCTTCTTCAAGCATTTGCGGATGCCTTAAAACTTCTTTTAAAAGAATATGTTTCACCTACACAAGCTAATTTGGCTTTATTTTTTCTTGGTCCTATAATAACTCTTATATTTTCATTACTAGGTTATCTAATTGTACCTTATGGTCCTGGTTTAGCTTTAAGTGATATTAATCTGGGTATACTTTACATGTTAGCCGTTTCTTCTTTATCTACCTACGGAATACTATTAGCGGGGTTTTCAAATTCCCAATTCTCTGTCAATTTACACACTAAAAATACTCAAATCTGCCAGTCCGAACGAAGTTTATCCAGTCCTTTAGTATTTAGGAGCTTGCATATAAAATACGTAAGTGAACGGCAGAGCCGGTATGTCTATAATGTACCCAAGCCAATATTTATGGTAAGCAGAATACCGGTGAATTTAAGCCGGTACCCATCACTATCTTTTAATTCATATAAACGTTTTATTCACACCTCTCAAGACAATATCTATAACAGTGATGAGAATAAGGAACAGTATATCAATTATCTTTTTAAAGATAGGATTGCTCCTGTTATACCTTTCGATCGAAATTTAATAAAAGGCTCTTGTTTAAATTACACTGATAAGATCTCTAAAGCAAAGTTCCTTGAAGAATGAGGTTCAAAAGCTGGTATTTATCTTATAGAATACAAACACTACCCTAATATCTATTACATAGGTAGAACAAATTTATTAAAAAAAAGATTGTTTGAGGATTCCAAAGCAGAATCCCGGAGTAAATTCCACCTTTTCATGTGTTTAACTGGCATAGAGCATTTTAACATTCACATACTAGAGGTCTGCGCTGAAACTAAATTGGGTGAAAGGGAAACTTATTATTTACAAAAATATATACCTATACTAAATTCTGTTTTCTCTTCGTCAATAACTGAAGGTGTAATTAAACAAACCTTATTATTAAAACTTAGTAATCTTAGAGCGACTAATAGGGGAAAAGACTCTAGATCTATACTTGTTTATGTTTATGAATGAACAGAGAAAGGTATAAATCACGAACCGACTATATATAACAGTAGTAATGAGGCAAGCCGATGTTTAGCCTACCCTATTTCAGGTATTCTAAGATATAAAAACACATCTATACCGTATAGAGGTAAATTGTTCTTTAATTACCCTATTACTGATTTTAACCTTGTGTTCGAAGAATCCCAAAAACTTACACCTAAAGGTCTATTGAATCAAGTTATTAGTACACCAGTTTGGGCGTACGATGCTACTAACTTAAAACTAATAAAAGGAAGTCCTTTTACTTCAAAAATTAAAGCAGCTAAAGCTTTAGGTGTTCCTAGTGCAACTTTAGATTTAGTTTTAAATAAAGGTCGTACTGCAGGATCGAAGGCTATTTATGTCTATTCTAGAGCTCTAAATGTGAAAGAAATTAAATCTCTTATAGCTAAAGTTGAATCTATCCAACTAGGTCTTAAAGTACCAGTCTATGTTTATGATGCTAATAGCCTAGAATTAATAAACAATGCACCATTCGATTCACTTTTAGACACTGCAAATTTTTATGGGGTAGATTATCGAACAATTGCTCGTCATCTAAATACTAATAAAGCTGTTAAACGGGGTGATAGCTTAGTTTATTTCTTCAAGCAAAAGCTGGATACGCAGTTTAGCAAACAGTTACTCACTGCAAGGGTGATAGGAGATAGTCGTAACTATAATAGAAAAGTCTGAGTTTATATAGCAGGTAGTCTGGAATTAATAAATAATTGCCCCTTTGACTCCATTTTTTCTGCAGTTAGCTATATTGGTATAGATAAGTCAACTGTCTATAAAAATTTAGATACAGGTAAACCTGTAACCCTAAGAAAAGTTAAGCTTACTGTCTACTTTCTTACTAAAGAAATAAGCTCTGAATTAAAAGAAAAATTTAGTAATGGGTAAAATCTGTAACTTATAATTAAGGATGGACTGACTTACTAATTCGGCAATTTTTATGAATAGATAGACAAATAGATAGGTAAATAGATATATATCTATTTATAAATAGATATATATAGATATATAGAAGATAGATTAAAACAAATTAGTGTGTAATATTAATGGTAAATGTGATTACACTAAAGAAAAATAAAACAAGCCCATTAATTACGTGAGTAATTAATAATAATCGAATGAATTTCAAGAATAACTTATATTAATAAGTTAATTTGAAGCGAAACCTAGTAAGATAATAGGAACGTTCAACGACTAGCAGATATAAATTTGCTGCCATGAAAATTCGAGGTCTATACACAACCCCCTGCAAGCCTGCAGGGGGTAAGAGGAATAAATTTAATATCGGAGGTGGCTTCTTGTCCCTTGCTTGTTTGACAAGCAAGGAACAAGGGGGGGGTGTTTCACAGCCTATAATACTTAATCAAAAGCTTCCTGTTTTGTCGACAAGCTATATTTTTTTTTCCCTTTTTTTTCCTCCCCTCCTACCTCCTCAACAAGTTGAGGAGGTAGGAGGGGAGTATAGAAATAATTTTATGGTTACGTTGTAGATTTTTTATAATTATAAAATAAAGGAAAAAAATTAGCTTGTCGACACAGGAGGACAAAATAATAGTATTGAATTTTTTTTTTTTTTTCTGATTTTAAGAGACATAAAAACAGATGTTATAGATCATGACATAGTCTGAACCACATCGTGAGGTGTGGAATTAATATTTAATTATATTAAATAACAAAATTGGAAGTGCTAATAGTAAATATGCTTTCCTGGGTTCGCTTAGAAGTACAGCACAGTTAATAAGTTATGAATTAATTTTAAGTTCTGCTATATTACTTGTAATAATGTTAACAGGTAGTTTAAATCTGACGGTTAATATAGAAGCTCAAAGAGCTATATGGTTCGTAGTACCCTTATTACCTATATTTATCATATTTTTTATTGGATCTATAGCAGAAACTAACAGACCACCTTTCGATCTGGCAGAAGCAGAGTCGGAGTTAGTTAGTGGGTTTATGACAGAACATGCTGCAGTTATCTTCGTATTTTTTTTCTTAGCTGAATACGCTAGTATAGTACTTATTTGTACTGTTGCAAGTATGTTATTTTTAGGTGGTTACTTATTCAACATTACGCCTCTAGTTTATATAACACAATTTTTTGATTTTGACTTTTGACTATATTTAACGAATAATGGTAGTGATGCTTATGTAATACTTGATTCTGTAGTTGAAGGACTTCTTTATGGTCTTTCTTTAGGATTTAAATCTTGTGCTCTTATATTTACTTTTATATGAGTGAGGGCATCCTTCCCTAGAATTAGATTCGACCAGTTAATGTCTTTCTGTTGAACTGTTTTGTTACCAATAGTTATTGCCTTTGTTATTTTAGTTCCTTGTATACTATATAGTTTTGAGATTATTCCTAGCAATATTTCTTTATTGGCATTACCTCTATTAATACCAAGAGAACTTCCAGAATTACAAACTAAAGCTACGGAGCCTCTAAGGTAAGAGACATATATACCTCTTAACCCTCATTGAGTTACCGGTTTTACTGATGCTGAAGGATGCTTTATGATTAAGGTTAGTAAATGAAGTGTAAATAAATGAGGGTGGGAAATTCAAGCGAGGTTTCAAGTAAAATAGAGTAGTAGAGACATAAGTATTTTAAAGCGTATACATGAATTTTTCGGAGTCGGGACTCTAGCTGTATACAAAAATGACGCTGTTTTTACTGTTACATCCGTTAAATATTTAATTAATGTTGTACTACCACATTTTTAGTCTTATCCCTTATTAACTCAAAAGTTTGCGGATTCTTTATTATTTAAACAAGTTGTTTTAATGTTGGAAGCTAAAGAAGACTCTAGTTTAGAGGGTATACTTAAGATCATAGGTATCAAATCTGCCATAAACTTGAGACTTCCGAATCCTTGCTTAATTCTTTCCCAGATGTTGAACTAATAGCTAGACCCAAGGTTACCTTAGGGGAAATTGTAGATCCTTATTGATTAGTTGGTTTCGTAGATGGTGATGGTTGTTCCATATAGTTACTCAGAAAACAGAGTCTAGCTCTAAAGTTTGACTAGCTTTTCAAATAACTCAGCATTCTCGAGATACTTACTAATGGGAGCATATTAAAGTATTTAGATTGTGGTAAGGTTTACAACAGAAATTCTACACCTGCTGTCGATTTTAGGGTGTATAATTTGGATACTATTTCTTCTAAGATTATACCTTTTTTTATAACATCGGTTACAAAGTGTGAAATCACTAGACTTTAACCTTTTCCAAGAAGCCTGTGTCTTACTTCTTAAAGGTGAGCTTCGTACACCGTCAGGATTGGAAAAGGTAAATAACCTTAAGAGTAAAATGAATAAGAGTTATAATAGTGATAGCGCAATAGATTTATAAGGCTAACGCACATTCCTTTTGATTTAGCCGAGGCTGAATCGGAACTTGTTAGTGGTTTTATTTTATTTTTTTTTTTATAAATAGTTTAATTACTACGTAGTAATTTATTTATAATTATAAAAAAAAGGAAAAAATTTAGAAGTGGGGGGGGGGTAGTTATTTTAGCTAAGTTGTTGTCCTTTTTATATGTTCGTTTAAATATTAATAAAAAAAAAAAAGATGTTTATTGCCTTCGTTATATTAGTTCCTTGTATATTATATAGTTTTTAAATCATTCCTAGTAATATCTCATTATTCTAGCTCATTAATTTAAGTAATAGCGCTAAAAGTATTTTATCGCCCCCCCCCCCCGCAAGAGCTTGCGCCTTGCGGGGGCGATAAAAAAAAATATTGTGAAAGATTATTAATAATGTCTAGTTAATCTAACCCGAAATGTAAATATCTATGTGATATTTTTTAATCTTACTTGTTTTGTAATGCTTTCGTTTTGTAATGCTTTCGTTTAATTATATTTTATATAGGTCCATCTAAATTTCAAGGGTTTGTAACTCTACCTTTACAAGCTTCCACTACTACAACTCTTCCCTTTTTTTTTAATGTCTTCGTTTAAATAATAATCCATAAGTAAAAAAAAATTTAAATGCCACAACTAGTACCCTTTTATTTTATAAATCAAGTAACATTTGCCTTTATCTTATTAATAGTGATGATATATGTCTTTTCAAAATATATTTTACCAAGATTTGTCAGATTATTTATTTCTCGTGTTTTTATAAGCAAATTATAAGTTATTTTTTGCTTGTATCATTACACCTTGAGGATGCTATTATTCCCTTTTTCTTAATATAAGCTTTATCTCTCCTTTTTTCATTAGGAAAATTAGGTTAGCTATCTTATATTGAAAAAAAAATATATAATAAACTATCATAATATTATTAGATAAAACAATATATTTAATCCTCCCCATCCTCCCTTATTCTGCTCCTATTTGTTCAAAGAATAACACCTAATTCTAAAAATTGTTTCAATACCAGCTATATATTTATGTATATGCCAATACTTATAGTATTTATATTTATTCACTATCTAGTGTTGTGTAGGTTACTAGCGATGGGTAATATTATGATCTTACTAAAACAATGCTATCTTCTTTTTTTCTTTGCTCCGCACACTAGTGTGGGATCTAGTAAGAATAATAGAGACGGATCATATAACAATAATACAGCTAGTACTCATAATGACTCTAATAATACAGCAAGTTATACTAACACTAAAAATAGATTAATTATAACTGTAATATTATTAATAGTATTAGTACTTGCATTTGTATTATTAAGAATATTATTAGATAAAGCAATATTATTTGATAAAGCAATATTCTTAAATAAAGCAATGTACTTAATCCCCTTTTTTTTTTTTATCTTTTGTTCGAATATTAATAAAAAAAAAAAAAAAAATGTTTAATTTAAATTATACTCAAATACCTAGTCCTTTAGATCAGTTTGAAATAAGAAATCTATTAAGTTTAGATGCACCTATATTAGGTAACTTACATATATCCTTAACAAATATAGGATTATATTTAACAATAGGTGGTTTATTAATATTAACTTTAAGTGTATTAACAACTAACTACAATAAAATAGTAAGTAATAACTGATCAATAAGCCAAGAAGCGATTTACACAACAATACATAGTATTGTTACTAGCCAAATAAATCCCAGAAATGGGCAAATCTATTTCCCTTTTATTTACGCTTTATTTATATTTATTCTGGTGAATAATTTAGTAGGATTGGTTAAAAGGAGCCTATGTATTAACAACAATATTTTGATAGCCGTGACTAGAAAAACCAATATTACCTCGACTACGTTAAAACAATCCCAGACTAGAGCATATTCTACTTCATTCACTTATAAATCTCCCTGTTACAACATTACGGGGAATAATACTTACAGTCTTAACCCTTATTATATTACAGGGTTTACGGACGCAGAGGGGTGTTTTACTATCTCTATCCTTATAGATAGTAGAATGCTCACAAAATGGAAAGTTAGACCTATCTTTAGTATCTCTTTACATAATAAGGATATAAAAATATTAAAGGCAATACAAAGAACATGAGGTGTAGGTAAAATATACAAACACGGTAAAAATTCAGTAGCCTATCGTGTTAGTTCTTTAAAAAATTTAAGAGTAATTACAAATCATTTTGATAAATATCCTTTAATAACTCAAAAATTTGCAGATTATCTTTTATTTAAACAATCTGTTGCTTTAATAGAAAATAAACAACATCTTACTATGGTAGGTTTAACTAAGCTTGTTAGCCTAAAAGCTAGTTTAAATCTAGGTTTACCTGAAAAATTGCAAGAGTCTTTTCCTAACATAGTGCCTGCAGTAAGACCAGAGGTAAAATCAACAATTGGGCAGGAAATAGCTGATATCTACTGATTCATTGGGTTTGTTGAAGGTGAAGGATGTTTTATGATTGTTGTCCAAGAATCTAAAAGCAAACCAACAACACATAATATAAGTTTAAGCTTTACAATAACTCAGCATATTAGAAATTCAGTTTTATTTGATAGTTTAATAAAATACTTAGGGTGTGGGAGATGCAACTCTTTAAGTCGTAATGAAGTATATTTGGTTGTTTCTAAATTTTCGGATATTAGGGGTAAAATTATACCTTTATTTAACCAATACTCTTTAATAGGTACTAAGAAAGAAGACTATTTGGATTTTGTTAAGGTAGCCGAGTTAATTTTATCTAAACATCATCTTACCAAGGAGGGTATAGACAATATAAATATTATAAAAAGTAATATGAATAGTAAAAGAATACATCCTTAACATAGCACTAGTTAGAAGTAGAATATAGCCTTGAGCGGGCATAGATTTAAACAAGTAATGGTTATGATTGATGCGATGACTAGATGATATTTAGACGAGTAGTATCTACCTTATATCGTGCACGTTTCCAAACACACAGCGGGGGTTAGGGATAACCGAAGTACGATGTACTTTGGTGTAATAGCGCCAAAGTAAAAAATAGTAATTACTGTTATGGTAGCGTTATCGGTAAGATAAATATAATTGTTATAATACAAAAAATTTCACTATAAGCTAAAACCTTCTAATGCTTTAGATACGATATCTAGAAATAACCCCTAAAGGTATAGGTAGAGGCCTGCTGCCTCTGAAAGCAGGATGCTAGCGCTGCTTTATTTTTTCTTCGCCCCCCCCCGCAAGCTGGCGGTGGGGGGTGATAAAAATGTATGCAAGCCCTGTTTATTGGCGGGTTGGCTTCTCTTTAATAGACGTAATAATTCTAAAGATAAAACAATGAACAATTAGCTAGAAACCTCCTTATATTTAGTGTAGACATCAAGATGCACATATATCAGCTATAAGAGCATATGGGGGGATCCTCAGAGACTATACGTGGAAGTCGCTTATATTCTTAGGTATATAGCAGATAATAAATAGTCCAATCATATAGGACTATATGTCCTATATGATAGTCCCTATAGTTTTGCTAGTACAAGTCACTTTGCAGTAACATTTGCCTTAAGTTTTACAATAGTTTTAGGAGCAACTATTTTAGGGTTCCAAAAACATGGTTTAGAATTTTTTTCTTTATTAGTACCCGCTGGTTGTCCTCTAGCTTTGCTACCTTTACTAGTCTTAATAGAGTTCGTTTCCTATTGTGCCAGAAGTGTATCACTGGGGTTAAGATTAGGGGCTAACATATTATCAGGTCATATGCTATTAAATATCTTATCTGGTTTCACATACAATATTATGGCAAGTGGTATTGTATTCTTCTTCTTGGGCTTGGTGCCGCTTGCTTTCATTATAGCCTTCTCAGGTTTGGAATTAGGTATTGCCTTTATACAAGCACAAGTATTTGTGGTTTTATCCGCAAGCTATATAAAAGATGCTCTAGATCTGCATTAACGTGGTTAGCAGGGTTAATGATTGTGTACATAACTAGATGCCTTTTATTTTTTTTTTATATTACTATCCGACATTAAAAATCCCACACAGTTGGAATTTTTAATGTTGTAGATTAAACTAAAACCTCCTAATGAAAAGGAATTTTAATACTGATATTAAATATATTAAAGCTTACCGTTCATATTTAGCTGCTTCCCATTCTACATCGGTTGCGGTGAGTATTGTGTTACATCAGGATATAATTAGAAAGCGAGAGCTTTCTAGTCGATTAAATGTTAATACACCTCCCGCTAGTAGTAGTGGATCTGAAAGTGGCTATAGTTCAGATTCTAATCGCTTAGCAGTATCGGAATCCAGAGACGACTATGCTCTTAACCATATGCCTACTGAGGATGTGCCCGAAGATGTGCTTCCTCGGTTTGTTAGCACGATGGAGTTAGTTGCTCGGGAAGCACAGGGCGGCCCAGATGTAGGGCAATTGCATGCGGACCGTTACTAAGCCTTGAAAACAGAAATGGATTCGCGTATAGAAGCAGGTATTATGCCTAGACCTAATATAGGACAAGTAAATATTTCTTCAGAAAGTGGTGGTGCTGAGACTTCAATAGGTGATAGTGCTGCTGAGACTTCAATAGGTGATAATGCTGCTGAGACTTCAAGAGGTGGTAGTGCCGTTAATAAAGGAGAGTCTAGTAGTAAAACAATTGATCAAGATGCAAGTACTTCATTTTTTTTTTTTTCCTTTTTTTTTTAGTTATAGATATATAATTATTACGTAAATAGTATTGTATAATAATAAAAAAAAAAGGGAAAAAAACAGAAAATAAAAGAAAATTTGAAGTAGAGAAAGAGTCTAGTACTCAACCTTCAAAACGCTTTGAAGAAAGTCATAGCCAGGTTACTGGTGATGCATCTGCAGGTTTAGTATCTAAACCGGTCCAGGGAAGCCAAGGTAATTCTACTACGGATAATCGGAGCCCCTTAGGTTATGTTCTGGACGAACGACAATCTGAGCCGTCCGGTTTTACGGACAGTGAAGAATAGAATAAATTTGTGGTACGACTTTCAGTTCGATTTAGAGTATTTTTAGAAACTCTAAATTAATTAATTACCCTGTAAGCTGTAGGAGCTTGCGCTGGTTCATGTCTTGTACGTGTTTAAACTACTATTTACTGTTAAAAACTCTTTTATCTTGGACCTTTTATAAGTTAAGAACCTAGTGGTTTGTAACAGATTATAAAAACAACGGAGCCGGCCCTTATTCTTTTTTTTTTTCATAATTTTATTATTACTAATTTTCCCCCCCCCCTTTTTTATTATCATTTAATACTATTTATGAAGTAAGAAAATATTCAGAATAAAAAAAAAAAGGGGGGGGGAAATAAATAGATTTCTTATCTAGTTTTTCCCCTTTTTTTGTTATTATACAATATTATTTACGTAATAGTTATATATTTATAACTTAAAAAAAGGGGAAAAAAAAAACGAAAAAGAAAAACAAAAATTTTTTGCGGTACGGAGCCAATAAAACTAATTAGTTATTTATTAATAGATAGACTTATCCCTTATATATTTTTCTGTCTTTAGACAGTGGGCATAACTACCTAGCGGTGTGGAGTGGAAATATAAGGAAATTTTTTTGGGGGGGGGGGAGAAAGCTTAAATTATAAGTAATTTATGATAAAGCCCCCTTTAAGACTTGTATTTAGTTTTAGCATTTCTACATTTATATGCAACTACTCTATTAGGATTGTTCTTAGTAGATATCTTTTTTATACTGGCAGACTGTCTGAGAGATAGTCTTATTTAAGTAGCTAAGTTATATGTAAAATAAAGTAGTTCTAGTGATAAGTTTTTAAGTAATAAGAATATTATTATGTTAATAGATTGTTAAAAAAATTAGTACATGCTAAGAAGGATTACTAAAATTAGCTATTAATAAAACGAAAAAGACATTTCCATATTGCTAATTAAGCCTTTTTATTATAAAGACTATCTCTGCTTCACTGTAAGAAAACGAGCAATCACGATAGACTAATAAGTAAAACCTTAAATTTAGAAACTGAAACAAACTATATATAAGACAAATTAGCCTATCTTTACTTTCTCGTTTTAAATCCTACAAGGTTATTAAAAACTATTTTGAATTGTTTAATTGCTTGCTTTTGTTATAAAAACTTTTTGTTATTTATATATCTTATAGGGTGATTTAAATTATTAACAGGTCACAAGCTATTAAATATCCTATCAGGCTTCACATACAATATTATGACAAGCGGTATAATATTCTTCGTTTTAGGATTAATACCATTAGCTTTCATTATAGCATTCTCAGGTCTTGAGCTGGGAATTGCCTTTATACAAGCACAAGTATTTGTGGTTTTATCTTCATTATATATAAAAGATGTTTTGGTTTTACACTAAATAAAGTAAAAGTAGCCCAGACAGGTTAATTTAATCATATTAACTCTATTTTAAGGATTAAATTAGAAAGACAGTATATTCAAACATCTTTTAGTATACCTTCTATATACGATATTTATCCTTTATTTTATTCATTATTTACAATATGCATAGTACCTTTGTACTATTTAAATCTTTACATTTTAGCTACAGTTACGGCTAGTACTATGCATGATGTATCTTTAACTATCTTATTAATTTCGGGGGTTTCTCTTGTACTACTTTTTTTTTATATTATTTGTTATAAGATTTAATTTATATTCCATTTCTCTCCCTCCTTCCTCCTCAACTAGTTGAGGAGGAAGGAGAGAAAAAGGGGATAGAAATAATATATTTTTAATATTGCAAATCTTTATTTTCTTTTATCGCCCTCCAAGCTTGCGGGGGGGGGGTGATAAAAATAAAAGTATGATATTTTATATTATAGCTTTATTCTTTGTATATGTTGGAATTAACTACTTAGCTATAAACATATTTATGGCTTTATTTGGTATTGGTTCGTGCACTAATTTATTATCTTATTTATATCTACATTTAAATTTATTTCCTTTTACTGTATATGTTAATAATGTTATAATGACTAAGATTATAAATTATTACATTTATAGATGTAAAACAGATTATAGCTTATTTAGTTTAAATATGTTTAGATCTATAACCTAGCCAAATTTCTTTTTGATGGGAGGTTTTATTAGTATATTTAATTATTTAAATATAGATTTAGCGGACTACTTATTAAAAGCGGATCCTTCTGAACCAGGTGGAAAACCAGGGCCAGGAGGAAATCCTCAACCCGGCGTAGTTCACCCTAATATGGATACAATTAGGGCTAAGGTTCTGTTGATGTGAGATCACGGAAACAATAGAAGTAAGAACGTTTTTTCTATATGAAGTGTAGTGCTGAAGGGTTTGATACCAATATTGCAGCAGAAGAAATTACTTTTTTATCTCAAAAGGTACACGATAAGGGTTTGAGTAATACTTACCCTTATATTATACGTAGGTTAACTGTAAATTCTGAACTACGTAGGCCTTATCCTCACAAGGGTCTCTTTAGAGTTGTAAGAGTGCATACAGGTGCAGAAATTAAGTTCTTAGATAGGAAGGAAGATTTTGTTCCTGGTACTCCCCCTGAAAACTTTAGAGCTATAGAGTATTCTCCTGCACGGCCTTCTAAAGAGTTTAGAAACTTATTAGAAACAATTAATTAGTTAGTTAATTGCTCTATAAGTAGTGGGTTTGTCATCCTTAAGTTTAGAACTAGGAATAGCTTTTGTACAAGCACATGGTTTTAGGTTTCTTCATTATATCTAAAAGATGATTTAGATTTACACTAAATTAAATTTAGCTATTAATTATGTTTTAAATTATTTTTAATGTAAATAACTAAAAAATATTTATGTTTTAATAAATACTATTAAAACCAGGAGTTATATAGTAAAGATAGTTAACTATCTTGAAGGTAGATAACCATGTTGTGGGGGGGGGGGGCGGCCCCTTATATGTTTAGGTTTAAGGTTTATTAATAAAGAATAGCTCCCTTGTTTCACCAGTGCTAACTTGATTCCCCTGTATGTTTACAGTGTAGAGGCTGTTTCTGCAAAGCAGGAGAGAGGTGCAGGCATAATTTATTTGGGAAATAAATCCCTCTTTTTGTATAAACTACTTGTTATAACTTTATGATGAATTTAGTAATGGTTAAACCTGTCCCCTCCCTTCCCCCCCCTTCGGGGGGGCAGAAGCAGCCCCCCCCCTTTATTTTTCCCTTTCTTTTTTTTATAGATAAAAAAAGGGAAAAATAGGAAAAGTTTAGAAAAACATGTTTTTTTTTATTACTACAATAAACATTGTACAGAATGTGTTTAAATTTGTGATACTGTTTAGCTAGTTATAGCTGATAGAGTATGATATAATTAAGCTAAAGCTGGTACATATTTAAGTCCCAGCTTAAATTAGTGTGGGAAGGTGCAACTTTTTAAAAAAATATTAATAATTAAGAATAAATATATTTTTTTTTACAATATTTGTAAATTTTATTAGTAGGCATGTTAAAATATGCATTGTGTCGGAATTTTTTTTTCCTTTAGGCAGACGAGAAGACCCTATGCAGCTTTACTGTTGCTAGTTATTGAATATGATTGAACCAATATTAGTGTATAAGGTAGTCGGAGGCAATTTTTTAAACCTCGTTTAGGCAAAATTGAAACACCTTTATTTTGTTTATCATATTCGTAGGCTATATAGTCTACTCATAATATTATGAGCGTTATTATTACGTTGTTATTAAGTATTATAATTAACCCATCAAATGGGAACAATGGCTAGGAGGCAGTTTATGCGGGGCACAGATCCCATAAAAAGTACCTGGGTGTATCCAAAGTTAATTTTGTAAAATTGTCATGACTTACTTATGACAATTAAATATACAAATAGTATGTTTTTATTTTTAGTTTGTTATTGGTTTAGCTTAAGCTATAACTAATCCAACTATATATCTATTAAGTTAGAATTAATATTTTAATTTAAGTAAGATTTTAACTATATGGAAAATAGATGTAATTAAAACATTAATTTGAAAATACTTTTCTAATGTTTTTAGTTATATATTTAGTTTAAATTACACTATTTATATAATTATGTTTATTACTTGTCAAGTTTAATGGCTTAATCTTGCTTTACTGTTTGACTTACACGTCTATCAGTCGCGTAAGCGGGGCATATGATCACAAGATGCAGAAAGGAAAGGTCTTGGATTTTTGAAAAAGCTACGCTAGGGATGTTAGTCCTCCAATGTTTTATTTCTAAAAATTTTAGGTAGTAAATCTATTGGTTAATTATTGGGTCAATTTCAAGAATAACTTCTAAAGTTCACTTGAAGCGAAATTTACCTAAGCATTATCTTTATTCTTTATTTATTTTATGCCTTTTTCTCTCCCTCCTCCTCAACTAGTTGAGGAGGTAGGAGAGAAAATAAAATAAAAAAAGAAAAAAAAAATAAGGATAAATTAGGTCTGGTTATTTATTAGTAATACGGATTAAAATAAAGATAATTATTAATAATTATATGGCTTCACTACCCTCTGCATTAATGCAGAGGGTAAGAAAAAATTTTTTTACTCTGCCCTGCCCCCCTTTTTATCTTTATTTTTCCCTTTTTTTAGTATAGTTTAATTACTACGAGGTAATTAAACTATAAAAAAAGGAAAAAAAAAATAAAATAGTGATAAGTGGGGTTTATAATAAGGGATATAAATAAAAAAAAATTGTTGGACAATTTTTATCGCCCCCGCGAGCTTGGGGGGGGGGGGGGCGATAAAAATACTAAAGAATAAAGAGTAACTGGTTTATATTTAGGTGTATTAGTGGGTTTAACCTAAAAACTTAATATAAGTAAAATATATTTAATAATTATATTTTACATTTAATAAATTAAGAATTTAAATAAATATAAATGTCATATTTAATTACACTAATTCCAGTAATTTAAGTCTTTTTAGTTACTTACTGCTGCACTTTTTTTTTTACTCTATACAATGTTACAGGGTTTTTAAGCAAGTTTAGCTTATATACTTTAAAGTATCTAGAGACCTTAGTTTAATGGTAAAATACGAGACTTTTAATCTTTGTTATATGGGTTCGAACCCCATAGGTCTTAAATCTGCCTTCATGCAAGACCAGTACTGGTCTTGCACCTTTTTTTCTCTTTTTTTTTTTAGTTATAATAGTTTAATTTCTACGTAGTAATTAAACGTATAACAAAAAAAAAAAAAAGAGAAAAAAGGCTTGGTGGTAAAACTATTTTTTTTTTTTTTTTTATTTTATAATTAAAAAATAAACGGCCATAGGTTAATGGTAGACCTTTCGTCTTCCAAACGATTTGTGTCGATTCGAATTCGGCTGGCCGTAAGGGTTAATATTCTAATTGGTAAGAACCTTCTTTGTCATAGAAGTGTATATCGGATCGAGACCGGTTTAACCCGTATACTATATATAATAATTAAAAGTATTTAGGAAAAGTTGTTATTGGTAAAACGAGATATTTGCTAAATATTGTGTTCTACACCTGGATGTTCGAATCATCTCTTTTCCGATATAATATAAATTATAAACAGTATACTTTAACATTAAAATATAAAGAGCATAGTTTAATGGTAAAATTTGAAGCTTCAAACTTCACCTTCTCAGTTCAAATCTGAGTGCTCTTGATGGTAATTTTTTCTATCTTATTTTTATTATTATCTAATGCCGTTACTTTAAGACGAGACAAATCTATACTTTTTAGTAGAGTAGCTATCACAGTTTTACTCTATTCTTCTTTAATTGCTTTTTATAGCTTATACTTTTGTTTAGATAGTGGTATAGGTTTATATGGTGGTTTATTCCATGCTACAACTACCACACATGTTTTTCATATCTTTATCTTTTTAATTAGTGCTGCAATTTTACAATTAACAGCTTTTTATCCAAGAAAAGTATGAATAGCTGAATATTCTTCAATAAGTAAGTTGTTATTATATAACTTTCTTTACTATAGATCAAAAATAGTAAATAAAATGGGAGAGCAATTTAAAATAATAGAATACCCTTTAATATTATTATTTATTATAACAGGAGCTATATTTTTAGTGTCAACTAGTGATTTAGTTTCTATTTTTTTATCTATAGAGCTGCAGAGTTATGGACTATATTTACTTAGTACATTGTATAGAAACTCAGAATTAGCCACAAGTGGTGGTTTGACATACTTTTTATTAGGTGGTTTAAGCTCTTGTTTTATACTTTTAGGTTCTAGCTTACTATATGCAAATTCGGGTACAACTATCTTAGACGGTATATACGTTATTACTAGTTTAAGTGATATAGGAAACAATGGTCATGCTTCCGCAGAGAATATTTTGTATTGATATAAACCTTATTACATTAATTTTTCTTTACTAATTATGAGCGTAGGCTTCTTATTTAAAGTTTCAGCAGCACCTTTTCATTTCTGAAGCCCTGATGTGTATGACGCTATTCCAACTATTGTAACAACATTTGTAGCTATAGTAGCTAAGATATCTATATTTATATTTTTCTTAGAATTAGTACATTATACAAGTAATTCATTATTTTCTTTCCAATATAATTGAACTACAAGTTTACTAGTTAGCTCTTTACTTTCACTAGTAATAGGTACAGTTGTAGGTTTAACACAGTTAAGAATAAAAAGATTATTTGCTTATAGTACTATAAGTCACGTAGGTTTTATATTACTAGCATTGAGTATTAACAGTATAGAGTCTATTCAAGCCTTTATATTTTACTTAATGCAATACTCAATTAGTAATTTAAATGCCTTCATAATTTTAATAAGTATTGGTTTTTCTCTTTACTATTACGTTAACGATAATGAAGAATATAAAGAATTAGCCGATAAAAATAACTCACCTATACAATTAATTAGTCAACTGCAAGGTTACTTTTACATAAACCCAGTCTTAGCCTTAAGTTTTACTATTACAATATTTTCTTTTGTGGGTATACCACCTTTAATAGGATTCTTTGCGAAACAGATGGTTTTAAGTGCTGCTTTAGATAGTGGTTACGTATTCCTTACATTAGTAGGTATATTAACAAGTGTAATAAGTGCAGTATACTATTTAAACATAATAAAACAAGTTTTTTTTGAAAAACCTGAATATAAAATAAACCCGGAAATAGTAAATATAAACTTACACGGTAGTATTATTAAAAATAATGTTTTAATTAAAAAATTAACATTTAAATTAGACAATATTGTTTTATCTAGTTCTTTAACTATAACAATTTCTGTGTTAACCTTAATAATACTATTGTTTATATTTACCCCACAAGAATGATTAAGTATGGCTAATATATTAGCATTAATATTATTTAACGCTTAAATGACAAGCACTACTTTTTTTTTTGTATTTATACCTATATTAGCAGTTATATTGTTAGCTGTTAATCTTATATTTGCTCCACACAATCCTTACCTAGAAAAGGATTCAGTTTTTGAGTGTGGATTTCACTCGTTCTTGGGTCAAAACCGGACTCAGTTTAGTATCTCCTTTTTTATTTTTGCGCTTTTGTTCCTTTTATTTGACCTAGAGATATTGTTAGTCTATCCCTACGTAGTTAGTGCCTATACTAATGGTGTTTATGGTTTAGTAATAATGCTAATTTTTTTCTTAGCATTAACTTTAGGTTTTGCCTTTGAACTAGGTAAGAATGCTCTGAAGATTGACTCTAGACAAAACTTACAGTTCTTAAACCTTGAAACTGACCGTGTCTATAGCTATTGTTACGAATCTATAAACCACTCCAGTTTTGGTTCGACCAACGCGAAGGAAACCACTAAATAAAAGATTATACTCTACTAAGTGTAATACGTTTAACTCTTCTACTGAAGTAGCAGGAGGAAAAGTATATTCGAATGCTGACACCTGTAAAACTCTTATTTTAGCGGGTAACAAGGTAAATCAGGTATCTACCGTTGAGTTAACCTTACAAATAACAAAAGTTATGTAGGTTCAGCTATTGACTTAAAGGAAAGATGCCTTAAGTATTATAACGTTAATCATCTAAGAAGTAATACTAGTATGCTTATATGTAGAGCTTTGATTAAGTATGGCTACTCTAATTTTAAATGGGAGGTTTTAGAATATTGTGCTCCAGAGGTGAGATTTGTAAGGGAGAATTATTACATAAAGATTTGTTCTCCCGAAAACAAAATAGTCCTAGAATCTAACACTACGCCTTCTAGAGTAGGTTATACACATAGAGGTAGTACTAAATCCCTTATTTTACTTAGTCAACCTGCTAGAAAGATGGTGATGTTACAGACACTTTAACTGGACAATCAACCATCTTTGATTTTGTAGCTTCAGCTGCTAAATTTTTAAACGTTAAGGGTACTCAGATTAGTAACTATTTTTTTTTCTCCCTATTTTTTTTTCTTTTATTATTTAGTTATAAATATATAATTATTACGTATATAGTATTGTATAATAATAAAAGAAAAAAAAAATAGGGAGAAAAAAAACTGAAACCAAGTAAAACCCCCGCTCATTTCTCTCCTCCTCCTCAACTAGTTGAGGAGGAGGAGAGAAAAAGCCAGAAAAGGTACATTTTCAAGTTAATAGATAAACCTGTTATATATGAAAAAGTTTATATAATTGAAAGCTGACGTGTAGGTATAGAAATAGAGGTATTAAACCTAACTACTAATGTAACAACGACTTATAGCTCTGTTCGCGCCTATTTTTCCCTTTTTTTTTATAACTAATTTTAGGTTTAATGGTATAAATTTGTTAAAATAAAAAAAAAAGGGAAAAATAGGCTAGATAATTAGGGCTAGAACATTCAACTATAAACAAAAATATAAAATTAGACGTACCGTACAAAGACCTCTACGTATTTAAGAAAAAATAGTATATAAACTTAATAGGTTTAAATATTATATAGTTGTATACAATGCTGTACATAAATTTCTATTATTAAGTTTTTTACGTCTATTTAGAAAAATTATATGTTATACTCAGTAACAAACATCAAGGGGGTGAGCGGGAGGGCTTACAGAGTGAGTGCAAGAAATACTAATTCTTTTATTTTACTAGCACGTCCTATAGTAAACAGATACCTGTTATTATAGTTGGTCTTTATCCTGCTTTGTAGGGTGCAAGTAAACCTTAGACTAAGCTTTAAGTATTTTAGGGTAAATATTTATTAGCTAAAGGCTAATCTAAATATATTATAATAGTGTTTACTAGAGCCAGGTATTATTTAGCATAGATAGATAGCTATCTTGAAGGTAGATAATTATGTTAACGGGCGGGATGGGCCCTTAAATGTTTAGGGTTAAAATACTCTTTATATAAATAGATTATTAAGCCTAAGAATAAAATCGGAAGCATAGGTGTTTCAATCTGCCCTTCACTTGTTTCTTTTTAGTAAATGAAAAATAAGTCAATAATACTTTTGATAAGTTTACTTTTTTTTTTATATCTATAATAGAAAAAAACATTTTTTATATAAATATATATGCTTAATTTATTAAATTTAAATCTTCTTAATAATTGTGATACGCCTAGACCTTGGGGTCTATATTTTCAAGATAGTGCTACACCGCAAATGGAAGGTCTAGTTGAATTACATGATAACATTATGTTCTATTTAGTTATAATCTTATTTGGTGTAGGATGAATAATGATTTCTATTGTAAGAAATTATACATCCGTAAATTCACCTATAAGTCATAAGTACTTAAATCATGGTACACTAATAGAGTTAATATGAACAATTACTCCTGCCATAATTTTAATTTTAATCGCCTTTCCTTCTTTTAAATTATTATACTTAATGGATGAAGTGAGCGATCCCGCCATGTCTGTATTAGCAGAGGGTCACCAGTGATATTGAAGTTATCAATACCCTGACTTTTTAAATACAGACAATGAGTTTATAGAATTTGATTCCTACTTAGTACCAGAATCTGACTTAGAGGAGGGGGGATTGAGAATGTTAGAAGTAGATAATAGAGTTATCCTACCAGAGTTAACACACGTAAGATTTATTGTTACAGCAGCTGATGTTATACATAAAAAGTGAGATTAGGTCCTCACTATAGTGTTCAATAACCAAACTCCGGGGAAGCCCTAAAGCATTAGTTACTAAACATTAGACTTAAAAGGGTCAATGCGGCTGAATTAATCACTCAGGTATAGTAAGAAAACTTCTGATTATTTGAAAAGATAATGGGTAATCGCGGATCTAAATCACCTCTTAGTAATAGACTTATAATTATTAATGTGTAAAAGAGCAACGAGTAGAAGGTTATTCAGTTTGGATATCTAAGCACTGTAAGGTGTACTCTAGTCACCGGGAAACCGGCTCTGGGTGAATATTCAATAACCCAGATTAAAGTTAGCACAATAGCCTTTCTAATTTATTAATACTTTAATTCCTATTATGTTTTCAAAAAATATAAATATGTAGCGTGTAGCAGAACAGTTTTTGTTGTTCTTTTGTTAAATTTCGAGCTTAGCCCGCTTTGCTTTACTTTTTATAATTTAATTTTATATTTACACTTGTGGTTGTTGTGATAAGTCTTAAATGTATTAAAGAGGAGAGGACAGGGAATTTACTCCTTGGTTTTTCTAAATAATAAATTTATAAATAATAGATTTAGATAGATTTATAAATAGTATATTTAGAAAGGTAATTAAAAAAAAGATAATTTTGTGTAACGTCTTTTTCCTTTTTAGGTATCGTCGTTAATACCAGTTATTATAAAAAAACCTACCGTGTTTAAAGTAAGAGCTATTGCTGGTCTACCTCATAATGTTTATAGTAATATTAGATATTATTCTAATATAAATCTTTATGATGATTATAAAAATATAACAAGCGATATCTTAAATGAATTAGTAGTTAATCAAGGTGTGTCTATTACACAATATATTCTTGATAAATTAATAACTATACCTAGTGTTAAATTTGATTTACCTATTACTGATCAAACTATACCAGGTTTAGTTGGTTTAATAGGTACACCTAAAACTAGGGGTTTAAAAGCTGGTGTTTATATTTTTACTCATAAAGCTACAGGTCGTAAATATGTAGGATCAAGTAATAGTCTTTCAAGAAGACTAGACCAATACTTTAATTTTAAGCATTTTAATCAAGAAGGTTCAGGACAATTAATACCTGCCTCCCCTCCTTCCTCCTCAACTTGTTGAGGAGGACGGAGGGGAGAATGATTAAAAAAGATTGGTTTAATAAGTTTAGCTTAGAAATAACTGTAATGCCTTATGAGTTTTCTTCTGGTTACTATTTTTTATTTTTAGAACAATACTATTTATTACATAAAAGTTTTGATTTATATACACAAAGAGTAGTTAATTTTAGAGTTAATCAAGGTAACCATGTTTATTTATATGATTTAAATGGAAGAACTCTATATTATTCTTCTAAATCATTAAATCAAATACAAGGTGACCTTGGAATACACCCCAATACGGTTAAAAGTTGTCTTAAGGGTAATAATTATTTAAATTTCTTTAGTCTTACGGATACTCCTATTGAGGGTGCTATTCCAGCTAATTTAAGTGTTGCTGAGTTAGCTAGTTTAATTTCGTAAAAAACGTTGTTTTTAAGTAATACTTCTAGAACTAAGTTTAGTAAACCGATTATTATAAAAGAGGTAGAAACAGGCAAAACGTTAGAGTTTTCTAGTATTATAAACATAGTAAATCACTTTAAAACTGTAACTATTACTATGGATAGAAACAAAATTACTAAAATAGTGAATACTGGCGAATTATATAAGGGTTATTTATTTATAAAATAGTGTTTTTATAGTGCTTCTTATTAACAACAAGGTTGATTGTATACAATCCCTCCCGTCTCTTTTTAGTTAATTGTAAATATAAAAATGATAAAAATTGTTCCTTTATTTATTACCTATAATATACAAGTACAAAAGCTACCTGCCGTTTCTCTCCTACCTCCTCAACTGGTTGAGGAGGTAGGAGAGAAAATAAAAGAGAGGTTAATAATATGATAACTTTGTGTGACGTCTTTCGCCTGTCCTGCTTTAGGTATTAAATGTGATGCATAAAAAAAAAATAAGTGTAGGCTACTTATTAATTGTGCAATAAAGAGCCAAACTCCGGGGAAGCCCTAAAGCTCTAGTAACCAAAGTCACCCGGGAAACTAGGAGACCGGCCTGATTAATGGCTCAGGGTATGGTAACATCACTAGAGATGACAATAATGTAAATGGGTTATCGTGGATCTAAATCAGAATTTGTCTGTAAAAGAGCAACGAGTAGACGGTTCTTCAACTTTTGTAGTTGTAAGGTGTACTCTAGTCGCCGGTGAAACCGGTTCTAGGAAGAAATCAAGTAGATAGCTTTATCTATCTATAAAGTAAACTTAAATTAAAGTTACTACAACAGCCTTGGCCTAACAACTATTTAGGATAAAGTTGTAATTCGACCCTAATTCGAACCATATGTTTAAAGATATAAACATGGTAAATTATGTAATAGCCGTGGCCGTAAACGGCTGTACTATCCTTTTAGTTATATCCTTAAATTATTTAATGTACTTATATAGAGTGACAAACAACCTGTCACCAAGCCTAGAAGATAAACTTAGTATAGGTAGAGAGCCACGACCAAGTATAGGTAATAAAATACATGGAATGCAACGTGCCTCTTATATATTAAACGCAAAAGTGGGATGGTTTAGACCCCGTTTGCAAAGTGTAAGTGCATTAAACTCCGTTAGATTTGAGTCGAATACAGCTACATCTCTTTACAATAGTAAAACATCTCGTACCCTACTTCTAGTTCAAGAACATATAGCCAAAGGTAACCCTGCTAATAGCGAAGTTATTAATAGTGTCTTACTTAATCAAAAAGTTGCTATATCTCAAAAAGAGCTAGACGAACTTTTAAGCCTTCCAAGTGTAAAATACGATTTACCTTTTTCTGATGAAACATATCCTTCATTACTAGCGTTAATAAGAAAACCACATTCTAAACGTAGTAATGCAGGAGTCTATATTTTTACTCATAAATCTACAGGTAATAAATACGTAGGTTCAAGCAATGACTTAGCTAGAAGATTTAAACAATATTTTGACAAACATCTATTGTTTGCTAATAAAAGTTATGGATTATTAATGCCTTTGATTAACCAAGAAGGATTAAAAGCATTTAAATTACAAGTTATTGTAGTATCATCTACTTATCCTAAGCATTCACACTGCTTTTTAGAACAATACTTTTTGTTAGACAAAAGTTTTAACTTAAATACTCAAAGAATTGTTAATTTTAGAGTTAACCAAGGACTTAAAGTGTTTTTATACGACTTAGATTGTAAAACTTTATATTATTCAAGTAACTCTTTAAATGCTTTCTGTGCGGATTTAGGTATACACAGTTCATCTTATAGAAAATGTATATCAAGTGGTGTTCCTTTCTTAGGTTTATTTGTTATTTCAAATAATTTAATAGAGGATGCTGTACCAACTAATTTAACAGAATCTGAAGTGGGTGAGTTAATAGCTAAACGTAGAAAAGAAAATTTAGATAAGCAAACTGTAGATTTAGGTAAAGTCATAGAGGTATTTGATAAAGATACCAATGAAGTAAAAACTTATCCTTCTACTTATAAAGTTGCATATAGATTAGGTACTACTAGAGCTACAATTAGAAGCTATATTAGTAAAGGTAAAGCATTCAAGAATCGTTACTACTTAAAATTTACTGACAGTAGTAAATAGTCTAAAATTATAAGATATTATGTAACAATGAGATTAAACACTGGCAGATTTATTAGGCGACGTTAGGCCGAAGTTGTAGCACGACCCAGGGAGATTAAATCAAGTGTCTGTTCTTATAAATAGAGAAGGAACATTCTATGGTCTTATTGAACAATGGCCAAAACTGTAGTAAAGCTATGGTTATAAATCATCAAATTGCGGGAAACCCCTAAAGGAATCTTAACCAAGTAAGTATGGTAACATAACTTATGGCACAGGTAATGACTCGTGATACGGTAAAATCAAGATTTATTATTCAATGGGCAATCCGCAGCCAAGTGCCAAGTATTTAATATTTGGTATGCAGTTCATCGACTAGACGGTGGTTGGTGTTATTAGTATTAGTATTAATAATGCTTAAGGTATAGTCAGCCCTCACCTGAAAAGGTGCAGAAAAATATTTTAGTTAATATTCTTTATATTTTTTGTTAAATAGATAAATAATAATTCCTTAATTATATCTAGGGATTTCTACAATAGTTTGTTAAACTTATTTTAATGTAAAAAAAAAATCTATATACAACACACATATAAAAAAGAAAAAAAGAAGAGTATAATGTCTTTTTATTCTTTAACACTTTTTTTATTCTCTTTTTTTTTCTTTTTTATCGGTGCTTGTCTTTCATAAAGACTATTGTAGTATTTGCATGGTACAATTAGTAGAAGTATTTTTAATAATCAGTCCGTATTCAATAAACGTATTGAATTAGGTTCTATAGCTGCTATACCTTTAATTAGATCTTTTAGCTCAAGTAGATCTTTTACTTCAATTAGACCTTTGGCAAATAACCCAGAGTCTTTAGCGTTAGAGCATATTAATAGTGGAAAACCTACTACTTCATCAATTATCAATAAAATACTATTAAATCAAAATTTGTCAGTTGCTGACTCTAAATTAGAAGAATTATTAAAAGTTAAAGGTGTAGAACTGGATCTTCCTATATCTACACTCGAAAATAAAGAACTTTTAGCGGAATTAACAGGTAAATCTAAGTATAAAGGTTTCTCAGGTGTATATATCTTTATACATACAAATACAGGTCATAAATACGTAGGTTCATCGAATTTATTAAGACGTAGAATGGATTACTATTTTAAATGAGATTTACCTTTAATGGGTAAATTTTTACCTCTACTGGAGAAAGAAGGGCTAAAAGCTTTTAAATTAATTATATTTAAATTAGATAGTAATATATTTGGTAGTCAAGACGCTTTAATATTAGAACAGTATCATTTATTAAGCAAAGAATTCAACTTGAATACTTTAAGAGTTGTTAATGCAGGATCTTCAAAAGGTGATGCTGTATTTGTTTATGATTTAACATGTAGTACTCTTTACTATCATGCTAAATCTAATATTGAGTTAAAAAGAGTGTTAAAAATACATACTGAAATTAGTAAAAAGTATGTAGATTCTAAATTACCATATCTTAATAAATTCTTACTATTAAGCTATCCCATACCTACTGCTCTAACAAGCAAGCTTTCAGTAAATGAATTAGTAGATAAGATGCAAAAAGAAAGACGTGATGCATATAGCTTAGGTACTCGTAGAAGTATTTCAGTTGAATTAGAAATTAAAGAAGGAAATACATTTGTAGATTATAGAGGTCAAAAATTAAATTTTGATTCTTTAACATCTTGTATTGAGTATTTAAGAAAATTAGGTCTAACTATTAAAAGAGACACTCTGACTAGATATATTAATAATGAAAAAGTGTTTCTTAATTTCTTATGTAAATACTCAGATAAAGTTTTACCTGATAATTTTGAAGAAGTAGGATTAATTATTGATGAATATAAAAAACTAAAAGTAGATACAGACTTAGCTTTATTAAAAGTTAATAAAAAGAATAAACCTATATTAGTAAAAGGAGAAAATTTTGATAAAGAATTTGAAAGTATTACAGATACAATAGAATTTTTTAATTCTTTAAACATCAAATTAGATAGAAAAGCTTTATATCTTCATTTAAAAGATGGTAAAAATTATAAAGACTATTCTTTTGCTTATAAATAGCTAGATAAAAATTTTTTCTCTTACTAACCCCCTGCACTCCCTTTTCTCTCCCTTCCTCCTCAACTAGTTGAGGAGGTGGGAGAGAAAAGGGGGTAAGGTTATAAAGATTAATCCATTACATTAGATAAAGGTAGAGTTATTTCGCAATGTTCAGTTTTAATTTTTAGGCTTAATAAAAGCTCAGGAAGATCTGGTTCTCCGTCTTCTTATAGAGGTTATTGTCAGAATAGAAGCTATAGTACTAATGATTATATAAATAAACTTAGTGAAAAAGTAAAAACTGAGTATGACAATTTACCAGATAACTCTATAATTAAACGCCCAGAATCTTGGGTTTCTTCTAGAATGGTTTTGTCTTCTTCATATGTAATTGTAACATTATATGGTTTAGTTGCTAATAAAGAGATGAAAGATTTTTTTTCATATTCCGGAAAATTTTAATTTACCCGGTATATATTGCTTTTTAATTAAATACGGTTTATCTTATTATACCGGGTCGTCTTTAAATATGCGAACAAGATACAATCGTCATTTGTATAATTTAAAGCAGCATTCTAATAAAAGATATTCTGAGGCTAACCCTAAATTTTATAATCATATGAATAAATATGGCTTAGATAGTTTGTCTTTTGGTTGTTTATTAATAATAAAAAACTATCTAGGTATGTTTACCGGATTTAACCTTTCTTGTTTCTCTCCCTCCTCCTCAACTAGTTGAGGAGGTAGGAGAGAAAAAGAAGAAAAGGTGTTTTAACTGCACTAATGCAACTAGATCTTTTAATTACTGAACAATTTTTTTAGATACTTTCGTCTTTCCTTAAATATTGCTCCAATGGTCGGTACGAGAGAAAGTAGTATATTATCTGATGAAACCAGAAAAAAAATGAGTGATGCTCATCTAAATTTAGATATTACGCTTTCGGAAGACCTATGAAAAGCAATTAGAGCTAAAGCTGCCGAAGGTTGAGCGAAGGAAAGTCCTGAAAGCGAAAGAAGAACAGCTATAAGTGAATTTCACGGTAGAGCTGTTCTTGTAAAAGACTCTAATCAAAAAGTGATTGGAGAATTTAATTCGATACTAAAAGTAGCGGAATATCTCGAGGTTAATCGCAATAAAGTTAGTCTTTATATAAAGTCTGGTAATTTACTGGAGAGTAAAATAGGACCTGCATTATTGATAGAAAAAGGGGACTCAGTTAGTGAGCGTTCATATAAAATTCAAGTTTTGGATAAAAATCAAAATCTTTTGGATACTTATAGTAGCTTAAGGGCTGCAGCTAAAAGTTATGGTATTTCGCCTTCTTCCCTTAGTACAACCTATTTAGATAAGAATAAGTTATGTAAAGGTAAATACTACTTTATTAAATGTATATAATTTTCTTTATATTTTATTTACATAGGTATTTAATAAAGCTTTTTTTTCTTATTACTCTTTTATATATACAAATGTCTTTTCACCAAAAATAGTACTCCAAAGTGTTTATCTGTCTAATTGACAGTTATTAAAAAGTAAGATTTATTAATTACATTAAATTATAGTAGAGAAGCGCAATGTAGCGAAATATGTGGTATATTACACTCGAGCATGCCTATAGTTATTGAATCGGTAAGTATTGAAAAATTCTTATCATGATTAGAAGAACAATAATTTAAATTAGATAGTGTTCTTAGTCCACTTTAATTAATGAAAACAATTATTAATTAAAGGCTAGAATAAACATGTTTTAAGAGTGTTTGTGATTAAAACCAGGAGTTATAAAGTAAAGATAGATAGCTATCTTGAAGGTAGATAACTATGTTATAGGGGCGGGCCGGGGCCCTTATATGTTTATCTAGAAAAATTCCTAATATGATTAGAAGAATAATCTAACTTATGGCGGAATGCAGGCCAGTTTATATGTAATAGGGCTATAATTATCTATACTAAAAATTTATTAACAATAAATAATATTATTATATATTTTTAGTAATAATTATAGATATATAATAATATTAGTGTAATATAGATTAATAAAAGGTAAAAATATACGAATTTAAATCAAATTCGTATATTTTACTGACGGGTCCTTAGTTCTCTCTATTATTTCTTGCCATGACCACATACCCCTCCCTTTACGGAATCCGGGTTGAGTGGGTGCCACCCAGTGCTCTGTGATGGCATATATATATTCCGCTCACAGGGAGTTCAATATACGCATTGCCACGTCAGGTATTCATAATGGTCTCATCTTTCCGAGCCTCTTCGGTATATACCTTCTCTTCATAGTTACGTACTGGGGAAGAGTCCTCATAAACTTATGAAGACGATTCGCCACCCTTATTACTTGGGAGTAAGGTTTTCCATAATACCAGCCAGGGAAGAACTGAGAAATAGCGTAGATCCTTAAAGACTTGGAGTGCCTCAGCATTTTCACAAATAATGAAGTTGCTTTAGGGTAGTCTCCTGCTTGGGTTAACCTTGAAATCTTAACATTCATGTGCGTTAGATACCTATTGGCCTTTCGAACCTTAGTGCAACCACTTTCTAGGTATTCTGGAATTCTCCAGCGGAACTTTAAGCTTGTCCCCCCCCCCCTTGAACTATTTTGTACCGAACATGCTTGTTGTTGTTTATAGAACACATGATTTTTGAAAGTTTATTGTTGCGACCAGCAATATTTTTATTTACTCCCGGGGTTGCCTCCATACTTACCCTAAGAAATGTGCTTATCTATCAGCTTCGTTCTGCGCCCCGGATCGCCTTATTGTGGCGATAGCAAGGCTATCGGCTCCTTCGAGTATATGATTTTAGATTTGTTGTAACATCCCCAGGTGAATTTGTTGAGAGAAACTTTATTTTGATATCGACCAATTACATTAAACATTATTAGTAGTGAGTGAGTACAAAAATATACAAAAAAATATTAAAGAAAAAAAAAAATTATAAAATGAGAATTTTTAAAAGTCGTCGTTTCAATAAAAATAATAATTTTATTAGAAATAATCTTTTTTTTTTGATTTTTAATATCAAATAGTGTAATTTTATTAGTAATGCGGTGCGGTGTATATTATTACTTACATCCTAGCGAAGCACAAAAAAAAATAATTTGGCATTTTTACAAATATTAAAATATAAAGAGCATAGTTTAATGGTAAAATTTGAAGCTTCAAACTTCACCTTCTCAGTTCAAATCTGAGTGCTCTTGATGGTAATTTTTTCTATCTTATTTTTATTATTATCTAATGCCGTTACTTTAAGACGAGACAAATCTATACTTTTTAGTAGAGTAGCTATCACAGTTTTACTCTATTCTTCTTTAATTGCTTTTTATAGCTTATACTTTTGTTTAGATAGTGGTATAGGTTTATATGGTGGTTTATTCCATGCTACAACTACCACACATGTTTTTCATATCTTTATCTTTTTAATTAGTGCTGCAATTTTACAATTAACAGCTTTTTATCCAAGAAAAGTATGAATAGCTGAATATTCTTCAATAATAGAAAATACAATTTATATCTCCTTCATAATAGGATTTCCAGTTATTGCTTTACATATCTATATTTTAAATGACAGTAATCATAATTATTTAATACTGATTCTATCTTTTATATCTGCACTTTTATTACTTTTTATATCTCTTAATAAAGATGATAAATATTTTAAAAATAATATAAAGATGGCTTTATATCATTATGTTTCTTTTTTTTTTTTAGTACTATTTAGCTTTAAAATTTTGTTTTAATTTCTCTCCCTCCTCCTCAACTAGTTGGGGAGGTAGGAGAGAAAAAAGAGGGGTAGAAGTTAATGATATGTCTTTAAATATAGAAATCTATGTAGTTGTCTCTTGTATTTTTCCTACTTTATACTTTTTCCGGCTCCCCCCTACCTCCTCAACTAGTTGAGGAGGATGGGGGGGGAGAGACTTTAAGGGAAATCCCTAAAATTTTTCAGGTTTCGTGCTTAGATGTGTGAACAGGTAAACTAGTATATATTAAAGGAAAACCTGATTTTTCTTTAATATGAACTATTCTGTCTATCAGCTACTAGCTATGATAACAGCTTTCTCTTTCTTTCATTTATACGCTAAACCCTTTTTACTAGAAAAAGCTATACCGGCATATTATAAAATAAATGTTTATATAAGTAAAGTCTTAATAGTTTATGAATGGTATCATAATGGTACTCTGTATCATAGAATAAATACGCATATATTTAGACCTATTAATCATATTGAATCCCATAAAACATATTATGGTTATATTAATAATAGGCCTATAGGAGTATAGCTTTAATAAAAAGTCCTAATTTCGAACTAATACCTAGTGAGATTAAAAGAAGTAAAATTATACCTAAAGCAATATCTGCTTTTCAATCAGATAATTTAGGGACTAAATACAAGTTTTTAGGCGATAATTTAAATAAGTATTATCAAATAACTAAAACTAAAGCTAATGATATGTCAGGTTTAAAGACTATTAGTTATGGATCTTATAATATATCAAATAAAGATTATCTAGATCAATTAATAGAATACACGAAAAAAGATCTAATAGTGCATATGGAAAATATTTATGAACCAACTGCTGGGTCTTCTCCATTTCTCTCCCTCCTCCTCAACTAGTTGAGGAGGTAGGAGAGAAAAACAAGTAAATAATAACATGATTTTTCAGTTAACAGAAACTATAAATCAAATATTGTTTTATAGTCAAGGTTTAATAGGACAAACAAATGATTGTTTATCTATAAAAGAAGATATAAATTGTAATTTAAAATTAATTGATGAAAATTTAAAAAATAATTCCTCTTTAGGTCAAATACCCTTTAATTCAGATCTAATGGCCTAATAAAGAGGCATTAAATATACAAAAAGAAATGTATCCAATATTTAAAAAAGATATACTACAAATAGCGGAAACGGAAACTGAAAGAATAGGGGATGCTGAAAGAATAGCGGATGGTCAAAGACTTGAAGCACTAAGAACAGCAGCAAATCAAAGAATTACAACAAGAAAAAGAGTAGAAGCTGAAAAGCTTGAATGAGAAAGAGTTGCAGTAGATAGAGAAATAAGAGAAAATATGGAAAGATTCACTAGAGCTATGTTAAGGTATGAGGAAGATAGGAGACAGTGGGGTATATAAATAGTCTATACTATGCAGATTAAGCTAAAGTTTAAAAAGTATAGTGTCTTCAAGTCTGGACTTTTCTCATTCTTAGGTAAAATCGAACACAGTTCTATGCCAATAGTAATAGAATCAGTTTCTATAGAGAAATTCTTAACTTGATTAGAAGAACAATAGTATATATTATTATTGCTTATAATTGTTTATATAATTTATAACCATATTACCTAGGCTGTATACTCCTTCTTCGGTCAGAGCAGATAATTTAATTCCGATAATATCAAACAGATAGCAGTTATTTGTAATTATAAAAATACTTTAATCGCTGCTGTTTTTCCTTGGTATGTATGTTTTACTATAAAGTAAAAATTGTTTTAGCATATTAAAATAAAAGATAGATATATTTATATATCTATCTTTTTTCTTTTTTTTTCCTTTTTTTTTTTTATTATTATACGATACTATTTACGTAATAATTATATATATATAACTAAAAAAAAAAAGGAAAAAAAAAATAGATAATAAAATAAATATGTTCTATTATTAAATATTAGAATAACCGGAGACTATATTTTATGGTTGTTAGTCACGCAGTGTGGGCGGGTATATTGCTATATGTTAAATAGAAATATAGAGAAGGGCCGCCTGATTACTTATTGTTCCTTTATTTCATAAGAGCGGTGTTTATTTAAAAGATTTAAAATATTAAATTCCAATTACATCTCTTATTCCATGTCTCTATACTTTTATTTTATAAGGTAGAGTTGATTTTCAAGTATTACGCACAGTCTTATATAACTTTCTTTTTATTTAGTTTTGTTTTACCTAGCCTACTACGGCGCTAGCTCTAAATATATCTTGTGTAGGTGTGCTATAATTGGCTGTTTTTAATTTTGTCTCCTTATTTGTATAAATTTTACTATATATAATATAAGTAAATAGGTATATGCTATTATATAATAATGTTATGTAATTGTAAACAAGAATAATGTTTATTAAACTATTAAATACTTAATTAGGTTATAAGTAAAAAAAAAAATTTTTTTTTTTTCATTAAAATAAAAATTATTATTTTTAAGCTACGTATATGTTACAGGGTTTTTAATAGAAATATAACAACGACTCGTCATAAACTTAAAAACAGAACTTATATGTGGCTAAACCGTCCTGTAAGAGCATACTGCCTCTGCTCTAGTTTTTTCCCCTTTTTTTTTTATTATTATACTATACTATTTACGTAAAAGTTATACTTTTATAACTAAAAAAAAAAGGGAAAAACAGCAAAAAAAAACTTCTTCTTACTAATTGCTGGAAACTCCTATTTAATAGGACAATCAGCAGGAACCTGCTGTATAAGTTTATACAGTCGGGTTCTTCAGAGACTACACGTAAGATATCCTAGAATCATTAAATAAATAGGATAAAGATATAGTCCGCTCTTAATAGGAATATTAAGCTAACAATATGCGACAATAAGTTCTGGTTTAGGTTTATGCTAATAGTTTTTAAGTGCGCTTTTATACTGTGGCTGGTATTGGAGGACGTGTCCTTACGGACAAGTCCGTAAGGACTAGTTTTTTTAATGGTGAGGACTTTTTTTTTTTATTTTTATATATGGTATATTTTTATTAAGTATGCTGGATTTTTAGCTATTAAACTTTTTTAGCTAACTTTTATATTCTTGCATTATTATATTTACTGGGTTCTTTCTTTATATACTTTGTATATATTGCTTATAGACTAAATTTATATTTACTTTGAAGTTTTTATGTAAAACTTGTTAGTAGTAATAAATATAATATTTATATTATAAATATAAAGAATTTATTTCCAAAAATTCCTTCAAGTTCTAAAATTGTTCTTTTAAGTATGCCGCCTTTTCTAAGAGAGTTTATGCCTGAATTCATGGCTTTGACTGCTCAAGCTGCATTACGTACTGTCTTAGATAAGCATGACGATGCAATGCTTCAGCTAGATACTAAGGACAAAGACACTCAATTAGCAGCTTTACAAGGAATAAGGAGTAGTTGAAATAACGTATTAAAATATTATTGCGTAGAAGCTAATGCAATATCTTTTAAAAATAATCCGGAATACACTTGGCGGAAACGCAGGCATATCATGATATGTATAGAGAGTCTTCTACTTTTTATACTAGCCCTGAGTTTGCCGCCAAGTTATTTTTTTTTTCCTTTTTTTTATATTTATTCTCCCCTCCGTCCTCCTCAACAAGTTGAGGAGGTAGGAGGGGAGGCAAGTTTATTATCTATATAGTAATAAAATTATTTATTAAAAAAAAGGGGGGGAAAAAAAATAAGCGAAAGAGGTAGTACTTGATATCAAGTTAAGAATAATTCAATTACATAAGGAGGGTATAACTAATCAGGATTCTTTTAAGCTAGGTAGTGATGGTAGTCAAATACTTAAAAGAATTCAAAGAGACTTTCCGGATGCTTGAAGACAACCGGAAAGAAGGTGGAATATCACCTATTCAAATAATGTACCTGTATAAAGCAGAAATTAATACTTGCTTATATGTGTCTGCAAGTATGACACAGAAGAAAAAAAAGCCTTTCTTAACTAAAGGCTAATCTAAACATGTTATGATGATAAAGAGTATTAAACTAGGAGTTATTTGGTAAAGATAGACAACTATCTTGAAGGTAGATAATTATGTTAAGGGGCGTAGACGGGGCCCCTTAAAATACTCTTTGTATAAATAGATTAACCAAAAATATGTAGGTATGAATCAAATAATTATATACAGAATCTTGTGCTCTCGTCCTGGCCTGTAAGTTTAAATTATGTACTCGAAGGTTCTCAAACAGTTTGGACTTAAATTGCCTTATATAATAATTGTCAATAGAAAATCTATATAATAACAAATATAAATATTTTGTAATGATGAAGAGCTTTATATTAAATGATTAACAATAATAATAAATAAAATGAGTTTATCCTTAATACTTTTTTTAATAGGAATTTTAGGTTTTGTTTTAAATAGAAAAAATATTATATTAATGCTTATATCAATTGAAATAATGTTATTAGCTATTACGTTCCTAATTTTGATAAGTTCCCTGAGCTTTGATGATATATTAGGCCAAACCTATGCAATATATATTATAGCAATAGCTGGTGCAGAATCGGCTATAGGTTTAGGTATTCTAGTTGCTTTTTATTTTAAGGAGCAGTGGGCGCGAATCCCACCTAGTCTTTAATTATTCTAACGTTATAGCGGAAAAATAATGATCTAAAGACCGGACATGGTGAAAACGGTTAACAACTTTCCAGGTCAAGACCGTCGGTGGCTATAAACATCGCTACAGACTGGTCCACCTACGTAGAGCTGAAATGCTCGCGAATGTACAGTCGCAACTTAGTATTAGCCTAAGCGAATAGGCTAAGAGGTGTGTAGGAATATATGCAAACACCTAGGAGATAAATGTTACAAGGTTTACTCTTGTTTTTACAGGTAGCGTAGATATAATTTAATTAGAAGCATACGTATAAGTGCTAGCTGCGCTTTTACTATTGCGACCTATATATGACATCGATCCCTGCCCTATGGCGGTGTAACCATGCAGTACTTCTGCTATGAACGATGAGCTGCTCCTAAATTTTTTACCTAGACTCTGCCTTGCTTCCTTTTTTTTTTTATTATAAATAAATTACTACGTAGTAACTAAACTATTTATTAAAAAAAAAAGGAAAAAAAATAAAGGGGGGGGGGGACAAATACGTAAATGTAAAATTGTAACCATAACTTCTCTAATAAAACTAAGTTAGTTTATAGATTTACACAAGATTCTCTCACTGCACATGTGAAAACTCATTCTTTATTCCTTTATCAGTGTGTTCGGCCGAATGTAGTTAGACCCCTACAAAGGAAACTTTCTTTATAAATACACAAACTAATAAGCATGTTCGACTCTATATCACAAAACAATGGTTAGGTTCCTTGGTTCATTACTGGGTTTACAGATGGTGAAGGTTGTTTTAAGATTAACACAATAAAAGACAATAAAAACCGTACAGGCTGATTAATTCAACCTATTTTTCAGATCGGTCCAATTTTTCCTTTTTTTTTTTAGTAAATAGTTTAATTACTACGTGGTAATTAAATTATAATTATAAAAAAAAATAAAAAAAAAAAGATGAAAGGGATATAGAATTATTACTAGAAATTCAAAGGTATTTTGCAGGTCATGGTAATATTTTTAAAACCCCCGGGGACAACTTATATACAGATTGGGTTCCTTTGCACATATTGTTGATGTAATAGTACATCATTTTTACAATTACCCTTTAATTACTGATAAACAAGCCGATTATCTTTTATTTAGAGCGGCTATTATGGATATAATGCGGGAAAGAAACATCTAACCCTAAAAGGTGTGAAAGATATTGTAGGAATTAAAACCTCTTTAAATAAAGGTTTATCTGATAATTTAGTGGCAGCCTTTCCCGATTTTGTTCCTTATATTAGACCTGATATTATCAGTAACAAAAAAATACCTGATCCTGAGTGGGTGGCTGGATTTGTATCTGGTGGCGAAGCGGGGTGTTTTTATGTAGGTATTAAAAAGAACTCTACTTATAAAATAGGTTTTCAAGTTATATTAGAATTTAGTATAAGTCGACATATTAGAGATGAGCTATTATTAAAAAGTTTTGTCGCCCCGCAAGAGCTTGCGCCTTGCGGGGGGGGGGGCGAAGGATTATTTTGGTTGTGGTAAACTTTACTTAAGTAAATCTTGAGTAACCTTTAAATGTCATAAATTTGCGGATAATATGTCCACTATAATACCTTTTTTTCTAAAACACAAGATTGTTGGTGTAAAATTAGAGGATTATAAAGATTGATGTCTTATAGCTGATATGATTCAAAACCAAGATCATCTAAGCCTTGAAAGTTTAGAGCGAATACGTCTTATAAAAATAGGTATGAATAAAGGAAGATATAATGGTCTAGATAATGAGGACGAAGATTAAATGTGTAGTTTTGTATAAGATGCGTTATAGATTAAACTCTTCTCTTTTTTTTTTTTTATCCTGTCTATCCCGTGGCCATACAACTTATTCGAAAACCGTCAACAAGTTTAGCTTTAAAAGAATAGCAATATGCTATTATACAATGGCTAAGAATAACTATACTACTGACCAAGCTAAAAATTATTCAATTGATCCTTGATTTATTACTGGGCTTTTCGATGCTGAGAGTTCTTTTGTTGTAACATTAAAAAAAAAATCCGAGGTACAAAACAGGATGGAACGTTCAAGCTAGAGCTCAAATAAAAATGCATGAAAAGGATAGAGTTTTAATCCTGTCAATTCAATAATTTTTCGGAGCTATAGGTTATGTATCTAAACTTAATAATAGTTCAGCCGTAGAGTTTAGAGTTAGTACTTTAAAAGATTTAGTTGACGTAATTCTTCCTCATTTCGATAACTACCATTTAATTACCAAAAACCGTTCAGATTATCTATTATTTAAACAAATTGTTTTACTTACGTTAAATAAAGAATATAATACTTTAGAAGGTATACAAAAAACAGTTAATATTAGAGCCTCTCTTAATACAGGTTTATCTAAAGATTTAGAAGAAGCATTCCCTATAACTATTCCAGTTACACTAAACCTAGAAAGCATAATTAAAAATAATAACTTACACCCGGAATGAGTAGCAGGGTTTTCTACTGGAGAATCTAACTTTTTTGTTGTTGTTCAAAAATCTAAAACTAAGAGTGGTTTATCTACTTCTTTACGTTTTTCAATAGCTCGACATACCAGAGATCTCTTATTATTAGAAAGCTTTGTGAATTTCTTTGGTAGTGGCTTTGTAATGAATTATAAAAAACGTTTAGTTTGTGAATTTATTACTACAAAGATTGATCACATAGTTGAACATATAATTCATTTTTTTTTTTACACCCAGGGTCAAAGCGCTTAAATTTCTTAGATTTTAAGAGTGCTAGGGGCTCCGCCCCCAGTATATTATTAAGAATAAAGAACACTTGGATGAAGATGGGCTAGGTTTAGAATAAATTTTACATTTAAAAAGAAGAATTACATTACTTTACTCGAATAAGGCTATGAATAATCACAGTATTGTAGACGGCACAGAGAAATCAGATCAAAAAAGGTAGAGTAAACCTCTGTCTAGTCATATTTTCAATATGGCAAAACCTTCAAATTGCGGGAAAGTCTTAAAGACAAATCTACCAAGTTAATACAGTAATGTGATTAATGGGACAGGTAATGACTCGTTGTTATTTTTTTTGTTATTTATTTAATTATAATAAAGCTATAGGTGTAATAATTTAATTATTTATTATATAAATAACAAAAAAAGTTAGGTAAAAACGATTTGTATGAAGAAATGAAATAGATCATCCGCAGCCAAACACCAAAAACTACTGCTCGTTCAAGTGGATGGTGCGCAGTTCATCGACTAAATGTAGGTTGGTAAATAATTATATACGACTCTACTTCCTAACCCCCCCTCAAGAGCTTGCGCCATGAGGGGGGGTTAGGAAGTATTGAAGAAAAGATTAGACAAAATTTATTTGCTTAAGGTATAGTCAGGCATAGCCGAAAAGTTATGGGAATACCCTAGCCAACCTAAGGGAATAAATAAAATTCCTAAGGTAAAGGGGGAAAACGAAGAGGAAGTATCGCAATAGAATATAAATAATGTATTTAGCTATAATAACTTTACCTTTATTAGGATCAATAGTTGCCGGATTTTTAGGTAGAAAAGTCGGTGTTAGCGGAGCACAATTTATTACATGTTCAAGTGTAATTGTAACAACCTTACTAGCAATCGTAGCTTTTTTTGAAGTAGGTTTAAATAACATACCTGTGTCAATAAACCTTTTTAGATGAATAGATAGTGAATCACTAAATGTTTTATGAGGTTTCCATTTTGATAGTTTAACAGTGTCGATGCTTTTACCGGTTTTAATCGTTTCTTCTTTAGTGCATATTTATTCTATAGGATATATGAGCCATGATCCTCGAGGTTGCGTAAGGGGAAAACGCATCTATGGGGATAAATTGTCAAACTCCGGGGATCACCTAAAGCTTAAGGTACCAAGCTATAACTGAAAAGTTATAAGTGGCTGAAATAATTACTCAGGTATGGTAATAAGCCTTAAGATGAGTGAAAGCAAAATGGATAATCGCGGATCTAAATTAATAATACTAAATAGTGTTAGTGTAAAAGAGCAAAGAGTAGACGGCAGTTGATCGATTAAGCCACATTTAATCAATTTAAGGTGTACTCTAGGAGGTTTCGAAAGAAATAGGGGTGTAAAACTCGGATTCAACATGCTACAAGGTTGAAACTCCTATGTCAAGGTCCCATCTAAACAACTCGATTTAAAAGAATTCTCTACCTGTGATTCTACTCACGCTTGCGCAGTAAATCCTGGGGTCTGATCTGGTTTAATAGATGGTGAGGGTTCATTTGGTATAACAGTAGATAGAAGTAAAACACGTAAATTAGGTTGACGTGCTCTATTAAAGTTTCAATTAGGTTTACATACAAAAGATCTTAATTTATTGTATCTATTACAACAACATTTAGGTGGTATTGGTTCTATTCATTTAGCTCAAAAGCGAGATATAGTTAATTATTCAATAGACTCAATTGAAGATTTAAATAAATTTATCCTCTATTTAGATAAATACCGGTTATTAACTCAAAAAGCCGCGGACTTTTTATTATTTAAACAAGCGGTAAAACTTGTAAATAATAAAGCTCATCTTACTGTTGAAGGTTTAAATAAAATAGTAAATATTAAAGCATCGATGAATTTAGGTCTATCTGAGATGTTAAAATCAGAGTTTGCTGGGTATACTCCAGTTGAAAGACCTGTAATAAATTCGGAGAATGTTTATTTAGACCCTGATTGGATTTCAGGATTTGTCAGTGCTGAGGGGAACTTTGATGTTCGTATGCCATCCACGAAGAGTAAATTAGGTTATCGAGTACAATTGAGATTTAGAATATCTCAACATAGTAGAGATCTTAGACTAATGGAAAAAATAGTTGAATATTTTGGGTCAGGTAAGGTCTACAAATATGGTGGTAAGTCTGCTGTTAGTTTAACAATATTGGACTTTACAGATATTACCAATGTAATTGTTCCATTTTTCAATAAAAACCCTATTATAGGTATAAAACTCTATAATTATCTTGATTGATGTAAATTTCATAGTTTAATGGTTAATCGTGCTCATCTTACGGTTGAAGGTATACAATCGATTAGAGAGATAAAATCTGGTATGAACACAGGTAGAAGTTTTTAAGATAAATAACCTTTGTTAATGTCAAACACCCAATAAATCAGTTGCAGGATAAATTTGACTTAAAAGCATAATCAACGATTCTTTAGTTATTTAAGTTTATTCACTTTCATGATGATTGTGCTAGTAACAGCAAACAATTTCCTACTAATGTTCGTAGGTTGAGAGGGTGTTGGAATTTGTAGTTATCTTTTAGTAAGTTTCTGATTTACTAGAATAGCAGCAAATCAAAGTTCTATCTCTGCTTTATTAACTAACAGAGTGGGTGATTGTTTTTTAACTGTAGGTATGTTTGCTATATTATGGAGTTTTGGTAGAAACTCCAAATTGTTAAAAGTTTATTTAAATAGATTAAATAAAAATCAAATCCAGGAGATACACCCTTATAGGCAAGTTAGAATAAATTCGGGTTATAAGGTACCGGCTAACCTTTTTATGGCCTCTTATTTAGCTGGTTTAATTGAAGGTGATGGGCATATAGCTGTGCATGATAAAAATTCTTCATCATCTAAAAGTTTCCGTCCTAAGATTATTATCACATTCAATTTAGCTGATAAACCTTTAGCGGATAAATTATCTGCAGTATTGAAAGTAGGTAAAGTAATCAGTAGACCAAGTGCTGGTCATATTATATTACAAATTTTAGCTAAAGATGAAGTTTTAAAAATAATTAATTTAATTAATGGTTATATGCGTACACCTAAAATAGAAGCTTTACATAGAGCTATTGCTTGAATTAATGAAAGGGATAGTAGCTCTATACCTTGTTTAGGTTTAGATTTATCAGCTATTGATAGTAATAGTTGATTGGCTGGTTTTACAGACGCAGACGGTAATTTCTCTATAACTGTTACTGACGTAAAAAAAAACGGAATTTTTATGAATAAAAGAGTGCAGACTTTTTTCCGTATAGAAGTAAAACAGAACTATTCAAGAGAAGTTACCGAAGCTCAAGGTGGTGGTGGTGGTTATTTTAATATTTTAACTAAAATTACTGCCTTTTTTACTGTAAATCTATATACTAGAACTAGATACGTAGAAGACAAGATTTATTATTCTTTTATGGCGATAGCTCATAATTCCAGAAGTCATGAAATAGTTCGTAAATATTTTGATGCTTTCCCTTTATATTCTTCAAAATACTTAGCCTATAAGGATTGATGCTATGTTCAAGATCTACTAAGAGTTCCTTTAAGCAAAGAAGGTTTGGACAAGATTAATGAAATCAAAGCTCAATTTAACAGTAAGCGAAAGGTATTTGATTTTTCACATTTAGATTATTTAACGTTTTAAAGATTGCCGTGGGCGGTAGTAATACTGCTCTTATTATATAACTATTAGCGGGAAACTCCTAAAGTCTTTTTATAGGATACTGTGGGAACTACTTTTTTATCTTTGTTTTATTTTTTTTTTATCGCCCCCCCCCCCTTTATTTTTCCTTTTAGAAGGGCCCCTTGTTTCTCTCCTTCCTCCTCAACTAGTTGAGGAGGAAGGAGAGAAAAAAGGGGGGGGGGGGGTTGTTTCTTTATTTTACCTAGCTTGTGCTATACTCCCTAATCTCGGTTATATTGTTTAAAAAAATAATCCAGATTTGTATAAGAAGCTTCTATTCACTGCTAGCGAAGTAAGGATAGAATTAAGGAAACTACATGAAGACTAATGCAAAATATTGCTAGAAGCATACACAGACGATAAAAACTAAAAAGAATGAACTTATAGACTGGTGTGCAGCTTTTACTTTTTTAGGTAAAGAGAAAGAGTACATACTATTATATCAGTGAAATGGACAATCCGCAGGAAATGAAGTTAAAAATTCTTATAGAATGCAAGGAAGCTTAAGTTAAAAACATAAAGCTTGGTTTATATGTATTCTTAGGTTTAAATTTAAAGTAAGATCCTCAGAGACTACACGTTATACCCCATGCTTGCTATTAATTAGCAGCCTTTGGGTGAAAATATAGTCCAATTTATAGTTGAAAAGCTATTAGGGAGGCTTGTCAAGCTAAGAAATAATAAAAAAGTTGTTAGTAAAGCAAGCTCCTAAAATTGAATATAGATTATGCTACAGTTTTTTCATTAGCTCCTTTTGTTAGTGAAAACATTGTTACAATTATAGGTATTTGCTTATTAATTGGTGCTATGGCTAAAAGTTCTCAAGTTGGATTACATGTCTGGTTACCGATGGCGATGGAAGGTCCTACACCAGTTTCTGCATTAATACATGCTGCTACTATGGTAACGGCAGGTGTGTATCTTTTAATGCGTACTAGTCCTTTAATAGAATACAGTTCAACTGTATTAATATTATGCTTATGATTAGGGGCTATAACTACTGTATTTAGTAGCCTTATTGGATTATTTCAACAGGATATTAAAAAAGTTATTGCCTATTCTACTATGAGCCAATTAGGTATGATGGTAATAGCGGTAGGTTTATCATCATATAACCTTGCCTTATTCCACTTAGTTAATCACGCTTTTTATAAAGCATTGTTATTCCTAGGTGCCGGGGCTGTAATTCATTCAGTTGCGGATAATCAAGATTTTAGAAAATATGGAGGGTTAAGACCCTTCTTGCCTTTAACTTATTCTGTAATGTTAATAGCAAGCCTTAGCTTAGTTGCTTTCCCGTTTATGACCGGGTTCTATAGTAAAGATTTTATTTTGGAATCTGCATATGGACAGTTTTACTTTAGCGGTACAGTTGTTTACTTTATAGCTACGATTGGTGCTATGTTTACGACTTTATATAGTGTGAAAGTATTATATATTACTTTTTTAACTAACCCTAATGGACCTCTTATAAATTATAAGAATGCTCACGAGGGTGACTTATTTTTAAGTCTTCCGTTAATTATATTAGCTTTATTCTCTATTTTCTTTGGTTACATTACTAAAGATATTTTTATTGGATTAGGTTCAGGTTTCTTTGCAGATAATAGTATATTTATTCATCCAACACATGAAATTATGCTTGACACAGAGTTCGCAGTGCCTACGTTCTTTAAATTGTTGCCATTGGTATTTACTTTATCTTTAAGTGCGCTCGCTATAATCTTATCGGAATTTGTTCCGACTGCTTTGGTTCACTTTAAATTTACGAGACTAGGGTATAACCTTTTTGGGTTTTTTAACCAACGTTTTTTTATCGAAATGTTCTATAATAAATATGTTACTAATTTTATCTTAAACACAGGGGGTATAACTACTAAGTTTCTGGATAAAGGTTCAGTAGAGATGATTGGGCCTTACGGTCTTGAGAGAGGACTGCTGAAATTAAGTAATAATGTCGAGTCTTTAAGTACAGGTGTAGTTACAAATTATGCGTTATATGTTTTAATAGGTTTTGTTTCATATTTGTTAATTATTTTTTTAGATTTAAATATGGACCTAGTTTTATTGACTTTACTTAGTGTTCCTTTTACATTAATGCCTACTTCTTTGCAAAGCATTCCTAATAATTCCTCGAGGAAGTAATATTAAACTTAGGAATCATCCTTATTAACTTCAGGTAATAATAAAATGAGCTAATTAGCTAAATCCAAACAAGGAATAAGCGGAAGTCGTAATTATAGTGCTGGTAGTTTAATCAAAGGGGAAAATCAAAGATGATGAAGGTTCAGCTGTTCACCTTGAACCTTGATTTGTAACTGGATTCAAAAATTTTTTTTTCTTTCTTTTTTTTTTTATTTTTATTTATACATGTATTATTTGTTGAAAAAAAAAATACGACGCCAGTTTTTTCCCTTTTTTATAATTATAAAAAAAGGGAAAAATTTAGCAAGCGTGCTGAAACCTGCTTCTGTCCCATTTCTCTCCTACCTCCTCAACTAGTTGAGGAGGTAGGAGAGAAAAAAGGGGGGAACGGTATGTCTTTTTTATTTGTTTATTATTCTTATATCCTTTTTTTTTTAGTTGTCTTTGTATATTCTCTTGTGTGGTGGTTAAGTCTAATTTACATTAAATTGTTGTAAAAGAATTAGCGGGGTGGTGGTGGGTAACCCACAGGATTTATACTCTGTTAAAGATTTATACCTAACTTTATGGATTAGCCATTGCAAAGCAGGGCCTTTTGTTGACTATGTGTATTATTATTAAGAATATTATTTGATAAAGCAATATTCTTAAATAAAGCAGTATACTTAATCCTTTATTTTTTTTTTTCTTTTTTTTATTATAAATATTTGCTTATTACGTAAATAGTATTATATAATAATAAAAAAAAAGGGGAAAAATTAGATAAGAGAATAAAATTTATATGATTGAGAATACGTATCAAAGTAGATCAGCAGAAGCGCTAATAAAGGTGGAATAGTAATAAAGACCTCTATGATAGAGTATACTCTGTCATAAAGTTCACCATAAGCAAATCTGATGATAGTATAATAGTCTCTGCGAAGCCGGGCGTTAAGTTGAGATAGAGATATTCAATTTAAATGTTGATACCTGAAAGTGAATCATGGCCATATTAATTAATACTTGTATAAAAAAGTATACTATCTGCTTATTTTATTGCATAATATATTATAATGATATATAATGTCTATGTATTAGTAATAATAATATAGGGAATATTATATATTTCTCTTATTTTATTAAATATAAACGTAGGATATAATGTAACATAGTTAACATTTGACCTAACTATGCCAAGTTCATATTCATATTAAAGAGGTTTAAATGCCTCTTTTTTGTAAAACAAGATCTATTCAATTTCTGGGCAGACGTCTGGAGAGAGTTTATGCTAACTTTAGTATATTTTTAATGTTCACCTGTAAAGGGAGAATGGAATTTATATTTAAACTAGTTTTCGCCTCACTTTGGTATAACGGCAGTCTAGTGAGTGATAGTGACAATTTTGTTTTTATGTTAATTGTTTTAGTCTAATCTAATTTAACAGTTAAATTTGAATAGTATAGAAATATTTACTTTATTTTACAGTCTATTATAGCGAATGAATGATAATTATAGCTACTTCAATAAAACGATGATTATTGAATATTAATTTTAATTCCACCCCTAGGCTCTGCCTAGCTTCGGCTAGGCAGAGCCTAGCTGGAAGCTAGAGAGATATTGAAATATTTAAACGTTTGTTTTATTGTGTGCAAAAAATAAGGCAAGTGTTTTATCGCTCTTTATTGGCGCTGGTGTTTAGTTTTGTTAGCTCTCTGCTTTGCTATATCTACCTATTATACATAGTAGATATAAAGGTGTACTTTATCTGATAAAGATTGAGGAAGGAGAGTTAGTCGTGTATAATATAAGTTGTTCAGAGGTTTCTATTCTTTTTTATTATAAGTATTTACTTTTAGATTTTTAATATGATTGCATCTTTTTATAGTTTGATACTTATATTAGAAAAAAAAATTTTTTTTTATATGCTTAATTTATTTTAAGTCTTTTTAACAATTGTGATGCGCCTAGACCTTGGGTCTATATTTTCAAGATAATGCAATACGGCATTATAAAAAAAAAGAAGAGTAGAATGTCTTTTTATTCTTTAGTACTTTTTTATTCTCTTTTTTTTTTTATTTAGGAAGGTTTACTTGAGTTACATTAAATTTAATAAAAATTGTGTACAAGAGCAACCATACTTTTTTATAAATTAATTCTTATTATAATAGTTTTATTATAATTATTTTTTATAAATTAAATTAGTAATCCAATCAAGTAGATTGGATTAATTCTCTACTATCGTCGTTAAATTGTTTGGGATATATAATAATAATCAGAAGAATCTGTTTTAGTTTTTAGGTAGGTTTAAGCTCTTTTGAATTTAAATTGGATTAAACCTATGAATAAAGGTATTATTTAAACCGTAAGAAATAAATTTCTTGTAAGTTGCTATTGTTTTTCTTTTGTCTTGCTCTTGTTGTTATTGTAGGTCTTTAGCTGTATTTTTAGCTTGATGGCTTATATTTCAGTATAATTTACCACCAAGCCTTTTTTTCTCCTTTTTTTTTTTTTTTTATTATACGTTTAATTACTACGTAGAAATTAAACTATTATGACTAAAAAAAAGGAGAAAAAAAGGTGCAAGACCAGTACTGGTCTTGTATGAAGGCAGATAAACGTAGGATAATCGTCCTATTTTTTATGAACAAATTGGTATAATAAATAATTATGCTAGTATAGACCTTAAAAAGCTTAATCTCATTGTTTTTTTTTAGTTCCTAAAAATAGACTTTACTATCTGCCTATGGGTGGAGGTAAAATGGATAAGTGAATATATTTCTAGAGTAGGACGTATATTAGCACATAAGTCATAATGGTAAGGTTAATTAACTTCTAAGTACATAGCGAGTAGAAGTTGGCTTTTGTTTTTTCGTATACTTTTATAAGAGTATTAAGGCTTATTTTGGTTTATATATAAACACTTGCTTATACTTTTATTCGTAAATAATTAGAAATGGGAGAAGAAGATTTTTTTTTTATTAAAGCCCTGTAAATAAGCTATGCTTATCTTTTGGGTGGATACCAGGTATCTTATATAAACTCAAAGGATAGCACTTGTCTTATAGGTCTTATATACAAATAAGATTAGTACTTTTACATTTATATTTGTGAACCTTAGCCACTACAGGCGTCGCAAGCATTTGAAATATTAACCCCCTCTAGATCGGTTTAAGATAGAATGATGAATTTAGGAAAAAAAAAGTTTTCTGTTTTAAAAAGTCCACTTAAACCTCATACTTTTGTAAGTTTACCTGTACAATCTGCTATATAGGGTTTTTTTTTTGTTATTTTAGAGCAATATTTTTTTTTTGTTACATATAGTATAGGTACTATATATACATATAGTATAGGAAAGTCCGAAGCTTGTAAAACTAAAACTCATATTGAAGAGAGTAAAAGTAAAAATTTTGGTATTAAAGAGAAAATAAAGTCCATCTTTTTATAGTTATAATTATAATTAAATGTATTAATAAAAAAGATATATGTATCTTTTTTATTTTAGGCAGTCGAAGAAGGTAGTGAAAGCACAAGCCTAGGTTAAGCCTTATTTTAGTTTAATAACTAAGACAGGATCCGGCTTAAATGTATCAAAAAGTAATAACAACTTTATGTTAATTATATTTATATAATTATTAATTAAATTTAATTAATAATAGGTGAATATTTTATTAGTAATGGTATAGAAATTATACCACTGTATAAATTCTATAGCATAAAAATTTTTTTGAGTTTGATGGTGGCTCTGAATGAACGCTGTCCAAGTGCTTGACACATGCTAATCGAACGTCTAATTTAACAATGTGGCGTTAAGTCACTAATTTAATTAGAAGTGGTGTACAGGTGAGTATTTAATATTTTGGCTGCCTTAAAGTAAGGTAAAATACCTTATAAAAATATGAAGAAGAAAGGAAGTAAATTCCGCTTTAAGAGGACAATAAATATTTCGGATAGGTAGTAGTCAAGGTAATGACTTAACTAGCTTGAGATTCCGTAGTCGAGGCTGAGAGGTCGATCGATCACATTGGGTCTGAAAAAACCCCAATACGTTTAGTACAGCAGTGGGGAATATTGGTCAATGGCCGCAATGGCTGAACCAGCAACTTGGGGGAATGTATAGCTCCGGCTAACTATATCTAGTTTTTTATTATTATAATAAAAAGTGTAAATATTTTATATATTGAAAAAACATAGTATCGATTTTGTCGAATAAAGTTCTAGATAGAATACTGATTATGACTATTTTCTATCTGTATGTCTTGACCAAATTACGTGCCAGCAGTCGCGGTAATACGTAGAAGACTAGTGTTATTCATCTTTAATAGGTGCTTTGTGGTGTAGGATCTCACATATGTGCCTAAAACTACCAAACTCCGGGGACATCCTAAAGCTTCTGATACCAAGCTATAGTCGAAAGGCTATACGTGGCTGAAGTAATTACTCAGGTTTTTTATTAGATTGTTGATTAAAAAATCTAATAGATAAGGTAACAAGTCAGAAGATGATCGAAAGAGAAATGGATTATCGCGGATCTAAATCAGTAATACCCCAAAATATTACTGTAAAAGAGCAACGAGTAGACGGTAGTTGATACATTAAGCCTGTCCCTAAAAACAAGGAATTAATGTGTTTAAGGTGTACTCTAATGGGCTTCGAAAGAAGTTATCAAATCAGAATCCTTTCTAAGGAATTACATAAAAAAGATAGAAGGTTCTATTCTACTTCAAATATTTACGTTAATAAGAATATCAATCCTTGATTTTTGACTGGGTTTATAGATGGTGAAGGATGTTTTAGAATTTCTTTGACTAAAGTCACTAGAGCTATAGGTTGAAGAGTACAACTCTTTTTCCAAATAAACTTACACAAGAAGGATATAGCATTGTTAGAAGATATACGTGACTACTTTGGCGTAGGAATGATACATAAATCTGGGACAAATCTCGTCCAATATAGAATACAGACTTTTGACGAATTATCTATTCTAATTAATCATTTGAATGATTACCCATTAGTTTCTTCGCCCCCCGCAAGCTTGCGGGGGGCGACAAAAGAAATGAGACTTTGAACTCTTTAAACAAGCTCATGAATTAGTTAAGATGAATGAGCATTTAAATAAAGAAGGTATTTTAAAAATAGTTTCTCTTAAAGCATCTTTAAATTTAGGACTATCTGAAGCATTGAAATTAGCGTTTCCTAATGTAAAGAATGCCACGAAACTTACATCTAGTACTGTAAGTATTCCTGATCCTCATTGATTTTCAGGGTTTACTTCTGCTGAGGGTTGTTTTATGGTAGGTATTGCTAAATCTAAAGAGTCTACGACAGGATATCAAGTATATTTATCTTTTATAGTTACTCAACACGTTCGTGATGAATTATTATTAAAATGTTTGATTGATTATTTTAGTTGTGGAAGATTAGCCAGAAAGAGAGATGTTTATGAGTATCAGGTTTCCAAGTTTTCAGATGTTGAAAAGTTTATAGATTTTTTCGATAAATACCCTATCCTTGGAGAAAAGTCCAAGGACTATTTAGATTTTCGTACGGTGTCAGGAATAATGAGATCAAAAGATCATTTAACTGAAGTAGGTGTTGCCAAGGTACGAATAATTAAACAGGGTATGAATAGAGGTCGGTAATTTTATTATAGGCAATTGGATGAGATTTTCTCTCTTAATTCTAAGATAAATTTGCTAGGTCAGCATTTACGCCTATAGATGCTGATTGCCGTGTTAAAGGGTACCTAGACGGTAAAATTAGTCTAAAATATGATACGGTTTTACTAGAGTTATATATAAGGAGGTGAGTATTTAAGGAGTAGAGTTGAAATTCAGTCATACCTTAAGGACTGGTAATGGCGAAAGCAACCTTTTATCTAATAACTGACGTTGAGGGACGAAGGCTCGGGTAGCGAACAGGATTAGATACCCTGGTAGTCCAAGCAGAAAATTATGAATGCCATAGATTAGAATGTTTTTAGTTTATAAATGAAAGTGCAAGCATTCCACCTCAAGAGTAATGTGGCAACGCAGGAACTGAAACCATTAGACCGTTTCTGAAACCAGTAGTGAAGTATGTTATTTAATTCGTCGTTACGCGAAAAACCTTACCACAATTTGTATAGTATCCCTGAAAAGAAACTACAAGCGTTGCACGGTTGTCTTCAGTTAATGTCGTGAGATATTGGTTAATTCCATTAAATTAACGGAAACCCTTGCTTTATTTGCAAAATTTATAAATAAAGCAGTTCACCAGTATATCGGAAATGATAACAGGGACCAAGACAAATCATCATGGCCTAAATATTGTGGGCTATAGACGTGCCACATATACCTATACAAAGAGATGCGAAAATGTGAATTTAAGCTAATCTCAAAAAGTAGGATAAAATATGGATTGTAGTCTGAAATTCGACTACATGAATAAGGAATTACTAGTAATCGTGAATCACCACGTCACGGTGGATTTAATCTCAGATAGGTACTAACTACTCGTCAGGCGCCGAAAGAAGTATGTGCAATAAGTTTGGCTAAATATTATAATTTAATTCTAGATAAATAGGTCTAGTTATTATAGTGGAAGGTTTTCGTATGCGTGACTTTAATTGGTGTTAAGTCGAAATATGGTTCGTGTAGTGGAAGTTGCACGGGATTAATTAATGTTAACAATAATAAAGGGGCAGTACCGTGGGTACTGCCTTCAAGTCTGTGTTTGGAGCAAGGATTTCTTTATATAAATCTATTACATCTGGTTCGAATCCGGAATAGACTCAAGATAAAACTAATAATAAATAAAAATAAACGCGAATTTGGATCTTTTTACTGTTTCTCTCTCTCCTCCTCAACAAGTTGAGGAGGAAAGAGAGAAAAAAAAAAGTAGATAAAAGTGTCTGGGTAAGGGGATGTGTTTTGGTACGGCAACTGTAGGAAAAATTTATTAGGCTTTAAGCGAGAAGAAGACAATTTACAGTGAGAACAATAGGTCTGGGGTTTATCATGGGACTAACCAGATAAGTGGTGCCTCTTATATAGGTAGTAGTACAAATTTTACTAGAAGGTTTAGATATTATTTCTCTCTCTTGTTCTTATTTCTCTCCCACCTCCTCAATTAGTTGAGGAGGTGGGAGAGAAAAAGAAAAAGAAGTAATTAAAAACCAAAGCATTATATACAGAGCTTTATTAAAATACGGTTACTTTAACTTTACATTGGAAAATATAGAATATTGCGATAGTGCTTTTGCAATTAAAAGAGAACAATATTACCTAGATTTGTATAAATCTGAGTACAATATCTGTCATCTAGCTGGTTCTAGCTTGGGTCGTATAACTGGTTATGAAACCCGTTTAAAATTACCTAATGCCTGGTTAATTAGACAACATAAAAACAACTTAAGTGGTGTTTCATTAAGAGAAACAACGTTAGATATTCTTACTGAAAAATTAGAGACGTGTGCATCTAATATTGCTAAACTGTTCAAAATGTTAGAACAAATTAAGGCTGCAACTAAAAGTAAAGTTACTGTGGAGACTCGTTTAAATATATTAGCTTCAACTATAACGTCACAAGCTGTTATAGTTACGGATTTAACATGTGGTGTTAGTACTACATACCTTTCGGCTAGAAGAGCTGCAGATGCATTAGGTATAAGTAACTCAACAGTAATGAATAAATTAAACAATAAAAATACTAAAGCCTATAAAGGTATATACAAGATAAAAGGTGTCGCCTTTATTTCTCTCCCTCCTCCTCAACTAGTTGAGGAGGAGGGTTGATCAATGTTAACTGTTAATGAAGATACACTGTATTCACAGTATGTAGGTACGCGTTAACCAAATGGTAAGGCATTGTGTTTCGGCCACAAAAATTACAGGTTCAAGTCTTGTACGCGTTTAAATTTATGTATCTTTTTTTTTTTCTAAAATAAAGAGGTATCAGATTAATACTTTAATTTAAAATGTTGTTAAAGTAGACTAATTACACGTACTAACCGTGCAATATTAAAGATGATATTAAAAATATCAGCTTAATGTTTTTATTATCGCCCCCGCAAGAGCTTGCGCCTTGCGGGGGGGGGCGATAAAATAAAATTAGAAAACGTTTAGTCTAAGTATAAGCCTTGTCTTTCAGCCACAAATATTACAAGTTCAAGTCTTGTACGCGGTTAGACTATAATCATACTAAAAAAAATAATAAAAAGAAAAAAGTTAGAAAAGTATGACATATTTTTTTTTGCCTCACCAGTAGGTGAGGCAAATCTATCCTCCTTTAATATAGTTTAATTCTTATTCCTATTAAAAAAGAACAGTTATAGGTACAATATTTAGATAGTTTAAGCATGATAGAACAAAGTTTAATAATCTTAAAAGAAAGTAAAAAAAAAACCTTTTTTTTTATATAGGACTGGTCTAGTGGAGGTATAATTTTATATAAACAAAAAATGAGTATTTTTTCAATCAGTTTTATTAATAGTCTTTCTACTGCAGATACTATGGTGTTATTTGCAGAAGCCTTTTCTAACAGTTGTATTGCCTTTGTAGCTTTAACAGAATTAGCTAACGGTTCTTCAGATAGTTTAGCCATAGTGCTTACTAGTAATAATCTAGCCGAATATTTAGATGCTCTAGACTTACCTCCACGTAGTGATAGCTTTCGAAGTTTTGGTCAATATAAAAGGGTCCAGGATAGTAATTTAATCTTATTAACAAATAAATTAGTAGATAGCGGAGTTTACCGTACATAATTAGGTTACAATCTAAAAGAGTCAAAAAAGTCAGCATATGGAATATAAACATCGAATGCCGGGGGGGTAGCTAACCCTGTCCCTTTTCACCCTTCCAAGTATAATTAGTCTACAGGCTTTTTTGCATCTTTTATGCAAAAAAGCCCCCCCAGGAAACTTCCATAATTGGTAAGATGGGTTGAGCTGTAAACTCAATAGTATTGTACTTTTAAGAGTTCGAATCTCTTGTTTCCTATTGATAGTAACTTTTTATTAAATAATAAATAATTCTTTATATTTGAATAAATATACTTAAATGACATATATAAATTATATAAGCTTTGAAACATGTACGTAATTGATAAATGCCTAGGGAAGAATTGAATATGGGCATCTTTACGCACAAAGACCGACTTATTATTTTTTTTTTTATTTCTTGGTATCACACTTGCTGTTCCTAACCCTAGGGGGGGTGTGGAAAAAAAGAATAAAAGAATTTAAAATAAAAATACCTTTATTATTTCCCCCTTTTTCTCTCCCACCTCCTCAACTAGTTGAGGAGGAAGGGAGAGAAACGACAGGGATTAGTCCATATATCTTTTGGTTTGTTAGCCTATTTGCTATGTATATTAATTAAAGGATATCTAATTTAAACTAAATATAAGAGGTCTTTATACTTATACTAAGCTTGGTCATAGTAAAAAAAAATGTCCAGCTTTATTTTTGCTAGCCGCAGCCTAGCTCTCGCTTGGCTGCGCCAAGCGAAAGCTAGGTTTTTAATAAAAATTTAGAAGGCAGGGGAGATTTTTTTTTATACTCATATATTCAAGCCTTTATAGCTCAACGGTAGAGCGAAATACTGTTAATATTTTGATAGATGTTCGATTCATCTTGAGGGCTATGTATAAAGTATATGTATTAATACGCGTTAGCCAAATGGTAAGGCATTGTGTTTCGGCCACAAAAATTACAGGTTCAAGTCTTGTACGCGTTTAAATTTATGTATCTTTTTTTTTTTCTAAAATAAAGAGGTATCAGATTAATACTTTAATTTAAAATATTGTTAAAGTAGACTAATTACACGTACTAACCGTGCAATATTAAAGATGATATTAAAAATATCAGCTTAATGTTTTTATTATCGCCCCCGCAAGAGCTTGCGCCTTGCGGGGGGGGGCGATAAAATAAAATTAGAAAACGTTTAGTCTAAGTATAAGCCTTGTCTTTCAGCCACAAATATTACAAGTTCAAGTCTTGTACGCGGTTAGACTATAATCATACTAAAAAAAATAATAAAAAGAAAAAAGTTAGAAAAGTATGACATATTTTTTTTTGCCTCACCAGCAGGTGAGGCAAATCTATCCTCCTTTAATATAGTTTAATTCTTATTCCTATTAAAAAAGAACAGTTATAGGTACAATATTTAGATAGTTTAAGCATGATAGAACAAAGTTTAATAATCTTAAAAGAAAGTAAAAAAAAAACCTTTTTTTTTTTTTATATAGGACTGGTCTAGTGGAGGTATAATTTTTATATAATTTATCATGATTAATTTAATTCTTTTATGAGAAACTTTCACTAATAGTTTTAGGGCAGAAATGTTGGATGTTGCCTCATTATTTGCTATTTTTTGTGCTATACTTGTTATTGTTAGTAAAAATCCTGTGTTATTATGGGATAAATTATCAAACTCCGGGGACCTCCTAAAGCTTCTGATACCAAGCCGTTCATGCAAATGAATCAGTGGATGGGTTAATCACTCATGTATGGTAATAACTCAGTTGATAATCGAAAGATTAATGGATTATCGCGGATCTAAGCCAGCAATTGATAAAAATATCATTAGTACGTTAATTTTTGTATTTTTTGCCTTTCTTATATTAATTCTTCCTATACCTGGACTGTATTTTTACAAGTTACTATTATCTAGTTCTAATTATGGTCGATTAGTTATGTTTCCCTTGCAAAATAACACATTTAATAGAATGAAATATACTCCCACTTCAACCTTACGAAGCAAAGGCTCCTGCTTGTCTGTTGTCTGCATGAGAAATTATTCTACTGACAATTCAGTGGTTCCGGTTATAACATATAGTAATGCAGATACTCAGAAGCTACAAATTATAAATGAGAATAAAGGTAAAAGTGGAATTTATTGCTGAACAAGTATATCAAATGGCAAAAGATATGAAGGAGTAGTAGGAATTTAGCCAGAAGGTTTACAGATTACTTTAATATTAACTTTATTAGTAATGAAAGATATACCAGGACAATTCATAAAGCGCTTCTTAAATATGGTTATGCCAACTTTGCTGTATAAATACTGAAGTATTCTGAATTAGATGTGCTAATATCAAGGGAGCAACATTATTTAGATTTACTAGAACCTGAATATAACATGTTAAAATTGCAGGTTCTCGGCTTGGTTCTAAACATTCTGAGGAAACTATTGCTAAATTGAAAGCAGTATTGAAAGATCGCATTTTCACTCAAGAGTATTTAGAAAAACTGTCTGCCAGCAAAGTAGGTAACAAAAACGGTGTAGGAGGTAAAGGCCGTAAACGAGCAGATGGAGCAGGTAGTCCTAGAGTTAAAATAGAAGTTCTCGAATTGGAAACAGGGATAAAACTATTTATCCTTCAACAAGTGAAGCAGGCCAAGCCTTATGTGTACCATCAGGTAGTATTCGAATGCATTTGTCTCGAAACTCTAAAAGCCTTATAAAGGTATGTATTTTTGCAAAAGTTAGCGTAGTTGTTGTAAAGAGCAACGAGTATATGGTAGTTATTTTGGATTAGTTAATCCGAAATTAAGATGTACTCTAACGGGTCTCGAGAGAGACTATCTAATTAAATATTCTTATGGGCTTTGCTCAATCACACGCGTGAGTGTAGTGATGGCACGGGTATCTAACCAAATAAGTAGGTCGGTTTTATATTCTTCTTTAAGAACTCGACCGGAAATTAATTTAAATACTAACCCTGCGCAAACTAAACCATTAGGTATGATGGATCCCTTTTTTACGGGGTTTACAGATGGAGAAGGCTCGTTTAGCCTACAAATCAGATCCAGCGATAATTACACATCTAAATGAAAAGTTCAATATAGCTTTCAAGTAGGTATACATACAAAAGATATTGCCATGTTAGAAAGTATACAATTAACTTTAGGTGTAGGTAAGATCTATTCAATGGGGAAAGAGGGTGTACAGTTTAGAGTAGAGTCTCTTAAAGATTTCTCTGTAGTAATAAATCATTTTAATGTATATCCGCATTTTTATTTTTCTTTTTTTTTTTTATAATAAATATACTACATAGTATTAAAAAAGTAAAAAAAAAAAAGAAAATAAAAATAAACAAAAAAAGCAGCTTGATTTAAATTTATTTAAGTTAGCTTTATCGTGTAAAGAATAAAGAACATTTAACTCCAGAAGGGTTAAAAGTTAACAGCTATTAAAGCTTCAAAGAATAAATGTCTTACTGGCGAGTTAAAAGCTTTATTTGCAGACAATACTCCTATGACTAAGCCTGAGCCAGATACAGGATTAATTACATATCCTCAAAGATTGGCAGGCTTTATCTCGGCTGAGGGTTGTTTTAGCGTTTTCGTATCTAAGTCTCAGTTTGCTAAACAGGGATATCCAGTACAATTGAGATTTAGATTAACTCAACACATACGGACGTACAACAACTGGAGAGTTTAGTTAGCTATTTAGGTGGTACAGTAGTTAAACACAGAGATGTGACTGATCTACAAGTAATTAAACTTCCAGTCCTTATTGATAAGGTACTGCCTCTACTTGAAAAATATCCTGTACAAGGGGGTAAAATTTAAAGATTATTGCGACCATTTTTCTTTTTTTCTTTTTTTTTTATTAACAAATATATATTATTAATAAAAAGTTAAAATTTATATAAAAAAAAGAAAAAAAGATAAAAGTAGTCGAAATAGTAAAGAATAAAACTCATTTGACCGCTGAAGGGTTGTCTCTAGCACAAAAAATAAAGCTGGGGTGAATACAGGTAGATTGTAAGTTTGTGTGGAGTTGTTAACTATATGGGGTAATCATATTCCCTTTCGGCCTGGCCTATAGCCTAGTATCTAGGCCCTAGGGCAGGTGTATTTAAATTAATTTTTTTTATCTACTTATTAGTATGATCTATTTGGTTTTGTGATAGTATCCGCACTATTTTTAATTGGTTTATTTTAAGTATTTCTGGTTATCTTATAATGCTCGGTATTAATTTTATTGGTCTGTCTTATTTATTAGTATACGTAGGGGCTGTATCTATTCTGTTTCTATTTATTTTAATGTTAATAAATGTTAGAATAAGTGAGTTATTAACTGACACCAGCAATAGTATACCTTTAGCTATTATTATTTCTATTTCTTTTTATTCTTCTGTACATTCTACAATACCCTACAGTATTGTACCTTTTACTAGCTATATTTCAAAAATAGGTAATACATTTAATGATATATTAGATATAATACTATTATATATTAACAATGGTATAATATCTTTTACTAGTAATTTAACTAATACTAGTTTTACTACTACTAATATTTGAGATGGTAATTTGTCAGAAACTAGTCATATAACAAGCATAGGTAATATTCTTTACACTACTTATAGTATATGACTAATATTAACTAGTATCATACTTTTATTAGCAATGATAGGTGCTATCGTTATAACTATAAAACAAAGAGAAGTTAAAAGAGAAGTAAATAGTATGAATACCTAGTATAAAAATTTATTTAAGTGATGGTAAAATAAATTTTAAAGGATTAGTAGTAAAATTAAGACTTATTTTTTTTTTTTCGGGAGTAACTTTAACAATAGTCTTGCCCTTACTCATGATCCCTGATCAGGGATCAGATAAAGCCGCTATATTAACATTTTCAGTAAAATTGGTGAATAATAATTAAGTATCTAAGGTAGATTTTTTTTAGTATAAAAGAGTGTTAAATATCCTAAACCTATGCCACTAGGCACTGTCGTTACAGTGCCCCAAGGGATTAGCTCAATGGTAGAGCAACCGTTTTACACACGGTAGGTTAGGTGTTCAAGTCACCTATTCCTTAATCATAACCCGTATTAATATAACTAATTGTGTCAAATGTTAGATTAATAAGGTGTTGAATTTGCAACTAGAATTATACACTATTGTGTGCAAAATATAACATATATTAAATTAAGTATTACCTATCTATTTATTGATGACTATTTGTAATATATATTTTTTTTACTTCTGGCCATTTTCTCTCTCTCCTCCTCAACTAGTTGAGGAGGTAGCAGAGAAAACCCAGATAGAGGGTAAGTTAATGCTTTTAGCCGAAATATAAAAGTATTAACTTCAGACTGTACTTAGATATGATGTTTTTTTCTTAAATATATTGGAAGCTCTAGCAAGTTTCTTTCCCCTCCCTTTTTTTCTTTTTTTTTTTTTTTTTTTATAATTTTATTGTTACTAATTTCCCTCCCTTTTTTTTTATTGTCATGCCTTAATACTATTTACGAGGTAAGAAAATATTTATAATTAAAAAAGGCTTGGTGGGAAAAATAAATAGATTTATTATCTAGTTTTTCCTGTTTTTATTATTATACAATATTATTTACGTAATAGTTATAAATATATAACTAAAAAAAAAGAAAAAAAAAAAGAAACAGGGACCGGGTAAAATTTGCCCTATTTTAATTTTAAAGTAAACTATATGTAGGTTATAATTAATATTTGATGCGATTAACCACCTTTAAAGGTTAGGAAAATTAGGATATTTGTTATGAAAAAAATAAAAAAAAAATATATAATATTATGTGAGCTACGAACCTAAAAAAGAAAAAGAAACTATTTAAAACAAATTTATAATTAGACTAGCTTCCGCTAGGCTTTGCCTAACTGAAGCTAGGCAAAGCCTAGTGTGTATTTTTATGTCTTAACATAGACACCAAAATCTTTTTATATAGAAACGACTCTTTTTTTTTTTTATGGTGTAGTATAATTATATATTATAATAATTAATGAAGAAAGATAAAAGAATGACAATTTTAACAAGAAGTAATTTTCAAGCTCATCCTTTCCATTTGGTATCACCATCACCTTGACCTCTATTTACATGTATTGCACTATTAACATTAACAACTACTGGTGTATTAACAATGCATGGTTTTAGTAATGCAAACTATTTTTAACTATAGCTTTTATATCTGTTGTTTCTTCAATGTCGTTTTGATGAAGAGATGTTATATCAGAGGGTAAAATGTTTTCAAAAGTACTATACTGTCTATTAATAATTTGAATATAGCTAAAGCTATCCCTATCAAAGATATAGAGAAAGCTTTAAATATTTATAAAGCTAATAATAACAATTCTATACTAGCCACAAAGAATAATATAGGTCATTATTTAGCTGGCCTGTTAGAGGAGATGGACATATATCTATTCCTGCTTTAGGTAATACAACTTTAAACCGAGTACTTAACCCTAGAATAGTTTTTACTTCACATATTAACAATTTAGGTATGTACGCCTTTATCCAATCAGAGTTAGGTAATGTGGGACGTTTTCAAATTACAGGTGAAAATATTCTTCGTTATGTTATTGGAGATAAGGCTGGAATTATGCTTTTTATTAGCTTAATACAAGGTAAACTTAGAACACCCAAGAACAAAAGATTTAATGATCTAATTAAAGTATTTAACGTTAAATATTCTTTAGGCATATCAGAAAGTTTATTAGATAATTCCGACTTTACAAACAATAGTTGATTTACAGGCTTTACGGAAGCTGATGGACATTTTGGTATTAAATATGTCGAAAGCAAAGCTAAATCAGATACTCGTAAAAGGTCTGTTAGTGAAAATATTAGTCTAAAATTTAGATTAGATCAGCGTTCATATGACAAGCCTACATCTTCTTCTATGAAACCTTTTATGGAAAGTTTAGCTTTATTTTTGTCTTGTAACCTTAAAAATTATACTAACAATAAAGGTTCAGAAGCATTATCTCTAAGTGTATTATCTATAGATGGTGTAAAATTTATTGTTGATTATTTTAATAAATATCCCTTATTGGGTAATAAGTCTAATGATTTTAATAAATGAGAGATTGTCTACAATATGATTATATCTAAGGAACATCTTACTGAACAAGGTAGACTAAAGATTAGGTCTTTGATAGGAAAATTGTAAATAAAAGCTTGCCTTTTTTTTTCCTTTTTTATTGTAAATATAATCTTATTACGTAAATAATATTGTATAAAAATAAAAAAAAAGGGAAAAAACTGTAGGAGCGGCTTGCCGCACCGCCGGCAAGCAGCGGTGGCGGCTATATAAAACTATAAAGACAGTATTGTTACATTTATGTGCCCTCTTAAAATTTAACTAATTGCTGGAAACTCTTGTTATAACTAGACAATCAGCAGGAAACCAACGGATGGATAAATACCCTAGTAGGATCTACAGAGACTACACGTTAAATTTTAATACGTTAACTTAATATATTTAACCTATTAATTAAGATATAGTCCAATTAGTTTATTTATAAGTGGTTGCATTTTGACATACTTAGGTAACCACACTCTGTCAGTACAAAGAGGATTAAATATGGGTGTTGCTTTATTTATAGTCTCAGAAGCATTATTTTTCTTAGCTATATTTTGAGCGTTTTTCATAAAACAAATTGTGAATAGAAACCATACTCCGGGAAGCCCTAAAGCCTAATAACTAAACTTTTAAAGGAGACTTTAAAAGTGGCCTCGTTAATAGCTGAGGGTATAGTAACATCATTAGAGATTCTTGGTCTTGATCAAGAAATGGGCAATCGCGGATCTAAACCAGATAGCTACATATCTGTAAAAGAGCAACGAGTAGACGGTTTCTCAGTATTAAAAAATACTGTAAGGTGTGCTCTAAGTGCCAGGGAAACCTGGTTTTATTGCCTTTTTAATTATGTAAATACGATAGTTGAATCTATACCTGGAATCAAGGTTTATCCAAAAGCCCTAATATCTTTATTTTCTATCTTTACTTATGCAGACAAAAACCCTTGCTGACAGGAGGTCAAGCAAGGTTTTCCGTATTTAGCTCTGCTTCAACTAATGGCTTGAATCCTTATTATATCACTGGTTTTACTGACGGGGAAGGGTGTTTTTTAGGTGTTAGTCCAGACTCTAAAAGTAAGACAGGTTATAGAGTAAAAGCTAGTTTTCAAATTGGTTTACATATAAAAGATCTTGCCTTATTAGAACAAATTAAATTGTTCTTTGGGGTAGGTAAAATATCTAAATTGGGTGCGGAATCTGTTCAATTTAGAGTATATGCACTTGAAGACTTAAAAGTTATTCTTCACCATTTTGATAAATACCCTTTATTAACTAATAAGCAATCCGATTATCTACTTTTAAGCAAGTAGTAAATTTAATGGAAGAAGGTAAACATTTGACTTTAGATGGTTTAAATAAAATTATGTCTATTAAAGCTGTGCTAAATAGTGGGGAAGTATCTGATAATTTGAGGCTAACCGAGGGCGGCTTGCCGCTGCATACGCAGTCGGCTAGCTTTCCTAATATAGAACCTATTTTAAGACCAGAAATTAAAGATAGAACTATAAAAAGTTTATACTGGTTAGCTGGTTTCACCGATGCTGAAGGATGTTTCTTTGTAGCATTAAAAATCCCCGGCATCTAAGTTGGGTGAAGCCGTATGATTGAGATTTATTTTGACTCAACATACTAGAGAGGAAGATTTCCTAAAAAGTTTAATATCTACTTTAAATTGTGGGAGATATATACCTAAATCTGGCTATGGTGAGTTTATAGTTGAAAAATTCAGCGATGTTAGCAATAAAGTGATTCCCATTTTGAAGAATTTAAATTACACGGGATAAAATCTAAGAATTTTGAGGATTTCCAAAAGTGGCTTTGCTTATGAAAAATAAAGTACACTTAACTAGAGAGGGCTAGATGAAATAAAGAAGATAAAAGGGGAATGAATAAAAGTATATTAAACTAACATTAGTATATAAACATAATATAGGATTAAAAATTAAAAAAAATTAATATGTGCTTTGCTTGCTTCTTTCCTTTTTTCCTCCCCTCCGTCCTCCTCAACTAGTTGAGGAGGTGGGAGAAAAAGAAGTCTGCGTAGCTGGTAACACATAGTTAATCTAAAACGAGTGCTTTATCGCCTACGATCGAATTGGGTGCTCAATGACCACCTATGGGTATAGAAGCTGTTAACCCTTAGGGTAAAAGATATCAAAGGGGCATCGGAAATCTTTCGATGAAAAAAAGGGCTAATTGCGGGAAGTTTATTAAGAATAATGTGAGTATACATTGGTACACGCGTACACTTTAAATAATCCGCAGGTAATGCTTATATATTAAAGATAATGTGTTGGAAGTTTTTAAATATTGTTTAGGGTAACAGTATTGGCTTAATCCTTCGACTAGGGTACGCAAGCCTGGTCGTCCTTAGCTTCAGTTCCCTCAGCTAGCTAGGTGGGTCGTATGATTTATTTTATTGCTAGGAGAGCTAGTTTGCAGATAGGAGTTAAAAGATCGGAAGTCGGAAAACTTTATTGTCTTTTTATAAGTAAACTTCAACGATCATACGCCTTTATATAAATTATTTAAAGTGACCTTTAGAATAAGTCTTCTGTTTTTATCTCCATTCTTAAATTAAAGCACAAATACATCTTGTCGCTACGTAAAGGATTTTAAGAATGAAGGATAAGATAATTAACTGGTCATTCCGTTTTATTTTGCTATCCAAGCCTTGGATATGTCTGAATAATAAATTATCACCCTCGGCTACCTTTAAATATATTTATATATGATATGATCTAATCTAAAAGTTAATTTAGGAAGTTTGATGAACTTATCTTTATAATGAGTACCGGTATTATTCCCATTAATAGTCGCAGAATCCGGACCATTAAAACTAAAGGTTATAGTAGGAGTAATCTACCTTTAATCAATAAAGAAGATTATGCCATCTTATATGGATTGATTTTAGGAGATCTATATATTTACCCCCCAAGAGCTTGCGCCTTGCGGGTTAGGGAAATACTGAGAATGCTTCCTTGAGATTTGAGCAATCGATTATTCATGAACAATATCTTAATCATTTATTTGCAAAATTTAATTATCTCTGCACACCATCTGCTTCAGTTAAGCGAGGGGTTAGAAAGTTATATCCCGATACATCCTCAGTTTATTTTACTACTCGTCAATTAATAGCTATTACAGAACTTCATACTTTGTTTTACTTCTTTTTTTCCTTTTTTAACAATTGCTTACTACATAGTAAGCAAATTATAAAAAAACTTTGCAAATATAAAAGATAGTACCATTAAACATAAGTTCCTTATTAACCGATAAGAGTTTAGCTTACTTCTCTTTTACAACTTATATTGAATATTAAATTAAATAAAAATTAAATTAAATGAATAAAAAGATATGCATTCTTGGATTTCCTTTGATAATTGTTATCAATACTATAACTATGGTTTCAAGCTCCATTATAAAGGTAATAAAGAAAATAGATAGAAACATTTATTTTCTATCATCAGACTAACTAACGTTTAACGTCCATTACAAATAAAAGATCAGAAAATAAGTAAGGTTCTTATTTAAACAAATCCGATTAGGTTTGTAATGGAAATAATACGTATTTGTATAAAAATAAATAGGTGTTTGTATAGGGAGCGTATTTGTAAGTATACCTTACCTACATTTTAATTACTTATTAAAGTCTTGTATTTTTACTTGACTAAGAAGAAGAGATACCTTTTAATATACTTCGTTTAAGTTCTAAATATTGATATAAAAGATAACATAAAAATAGATATAAATTTATTATACAAGTTAAACCGTGTAATAGATTGTTTGAATCATGTTTACTTTATAATTTACAGGATAGTATTCTTATCATACCATGCCCTTTATTTGCCCAGGTACCTACAAATGATTATCTTTATTTTTCACTTATACCTTTTATAATTAAAGGAATAAACATTACACCATGTAAATCTTATTTAAATGCTGATTTAGATAAAAATTTAATCTATAAGGAAAATAAGAATAAAACCGGTGTATACCTTTGAGTTAACCTAAGTAATAACAACAGCTACGTAGGTAGTAGTTATAATTTATCTAAAAGATTTACTTGATACTATAGTTTTAATAATTTAAATAGATTAGTAGAAAACAGCGCTAGTCTTATAGGGAGAGCTTTATTAAAATATGGTTATAGTGGATTTAGGTTATATATATTAGAATATTGTGAAAGTGATCAGCTGCTAAACCGAGAACAATATTACATGGATCTTTTGAATCCTGAGTATAATCTTTTACGAGTAGCAGGTTCATCTTTGGGTATAAAACATTCTCTTGCAACTATAGCTAAGATTAAATCCCATAAGTTTACGAGCGAACAACTAGCTAAATTGAGAGAGCATTTAAATAAACATAATGCTAGTGATGAGCAACGGGCTAAAGCTAGGAGAGAATGCTTAAGATAAATAAGGATAAAGGTATAGGCATAGAAGTGTTTGATACGGTGACAGGGTTGACAGCTGTTTGTAGCTCGAATCGTCAAGCTGCATTGGCAATAGGTTGTTCACATTCAAGTATATTATTAGCCAGAAAGGCATTTGTGAACAAAGGGTTGAAACCTTTGTAAAAAAGATACATACTAAAAATTAGTTTAAGCTCTTTAGTTTAAGCAGGTAACGATCAATATCTATATTTGTCTTTTAAATTTTGGTCTTCCTATCCCCCCTCTGCTTTCCTCCTCCTCAACTAGTTGAGGAGGAGGAAAGCAAAAAGCAGGGGGGATGGTGGAGATAACCACAGATCAGATTATATCCTTAATACAAGTGGGTTTTACTAGGGATATTAAATTATTACAAGTAGCTTTATATGAGAACTGAGGTCTATTTACCTTTATTCATAGTAGAAATAGAATATATATAAAGGCAGAGTCAAGAAGTAAATTTATTTAAATAATCAAGCCTCATTTTCACTCTTCAATGTAATACAAAATTAATTAACAATTTAAAGGGTTGTTTGAACTACCTTTACTTAATACAGTAATATTATTATCATCAGGTGTAACAGTAACATACGCTCATCATTCTTTAATACAAGGAAACAGAAGCGGAGCTTTAGATGGTTTAGTTGCTACAGTACTATTAGCTCTAGTATTCACCGGCTTACAAGGTGTAGAATACACTGTTTCTTCATTCACTATAAGTGATGGTGCATTTGGATCATGTTTTTATTTTGGTACCGGCTTCCACGGCTTACATTCATACTCAGATTGGAACCTGAGAAATAGTGTAAAAAGTATGCACATTTTAGGTTTTATTCAGCAATTACTTCACCTAAGTTGCCTTAAAATTTTTCCACCAAGCCTTTTTAATAAATAATTTTATTACTATATAGATAATAACTTGCCTCCCCTCCTGCCTCAACAAGTTGAGGAGGACGGAGGAGAATAACTATAAAAAGGCTTGGTTGAGAAAATAATGTATTAAAAGGCTTAGACCTGGTTTCACCTTTGTTTTTTTTTTTTTTTTATTATTTGTATAGATTTGTTGTCTAGTTTTTCCCTATTTTTATTATTATACAATATTATTTACATAATAGTTTTATACTTATAACTAAAAAAGGAAAAATGAATAAAAAAGGAAAAATTTTAGCTGAAGGGTGTTTTTCTATTAGAGTTAGAAAAACCACTAGGACTCTTATTGGTTGACAAGTAGAAGCTGTCTTTTCTATCCATCATCGTTTGCGAGATTTACTGCTTTGCAAGAAATTCAGGCTTATTTTGGCGGTGTAGGTAGAATATCGGAAGGGGTGAAAAATTGTGGTTACTTTGTATCTTTTATAGGAGATTTAACTACTAAAATTATATCTCATTTTGTAAAATACCCTTTAATAACTAAAAATGAGGTGATTTCCTTCTTTTAAGTCCGTTGTAGAGATGATTAATATTAAAACCGTTTAACAATGGAAGGGTTACAAAAGATTGTATCTTTTAAAGCTCCATTTAATCTTGGCTTAACCGATGTATTAAAGGCTGCTTTCCTGAGACTATACCAGCCTTAAAACCTTTAACTGTAATTACAGAAAAACCACGTCCTTATTGGATGGCTGGGTTTGCTTCAAGAGATGGTTGTTTTGCCATAACTGAAAACAAATCTTCTTCTAAATTTATTGTTAGATTTGTTTTTAGTTTATCTCAACATAGTAGAGATGAATCTTTAGTTAGAAGTTTGGTGGCTTTTTTGTTGTGGTACACATAGTCCATCTTCTTTAGGTCGAACTACGGTAAGTTTTCAAACTTATATGTTTTCCTAACCCTCTGCGGGGGTAGAATATAATATAAGAGGTATTAAGGCTCAAGATTTTAAAGATTGATGTACAGTAGCCGAAATAATTCAAACCAAGGATCATTTAATTAAAGAAGGGTTTGACCGAGTTTGTCAAATCAAATCCGGAATGATTAAAGGAGATAAGTCGCTACATTGTTAACTTATAAATAAGATGGTCTTAGAATGTTCCCTCCGTATCTAGCCACTTAGATAAGGGAGCGTTTAGCCCTAAGGCTTTAAAGGGTAAAAGTATACCCCTTTTGGTACTTGTACTTTTGTTATCATTGGTGGTAAACAAGTAAAATTTGTTTAACCAAAGAATACATACTAAACTGCCAAACTCCGGGAACCCTAAAGACAATAATACCACCTTATATATAGTGAAAAGTCTAATAATAAGTACCGTTATTAATCGTAGTGGGTATGGTAAAAGTTATTGTATTAAGGAAACTTAAATGGGCAATCGCGGAACTAACCTATATTAATCTTTTGAGACAAATATGGAAAAGCGCATCGAGTAGACGGTAGTTGTTGTGGAAGGAAACTAGAAGCAATTAAGGTGTATTCAGTCTTCCTTAGAAATAAGGAAATAACTTTACGTTCTTGCTAAGTCGCCTTTATATGGTTTATGTACTTGTTTATACTTATGTTGTTACTAGTGGATTAAATCATTTGAACCGTGCGATATGTTAAAGTAAAGATAGGCACGGTGATGATCGGTACAGCTTTCATAGCTGTGGGTTTATGACGTGTTTTGGCTTATCATTCCACAGATAATCATCATCTGGGAATGGAGGCAAGTATACTATATTGACATTTTGTGGATGTGGTATGACTTTTTTATATATTTCTATATACTACTGGGGTTCATAGTATATAAAGAATATTAAAATAAATATCCTTATTTATATTATTTCGTTAATATTTGCGGAGTTATTTTAATAGCTGTATGTTTCTACTAAGTTCTTACTTAGCTTATTATGTGTCCAAGTGAAGAGGGTGGCCTTAGTGAACCTAGTGGACCGGCCCTAGTGAACCTAGCGGACTGCCCCAGGTGGATCAGGGGCCTGGGTTAGAGAAAGGAAGATATATGGCAGGAAATTAAATAAGATGCAAGAGACTTATACTTAGACGATGTATAATGTTTTAGATAAAAGGAGGCTCGGACAAAGAGCAGGTATATAGAAAAGATGATAATCTATTAAATAATCTTTACCGTTATTCCTTTTGTTTTGGGCGGAGCCCTGAGTCCAGTAAACTACTAATTAGTTATAGATATGTAGCTTATCCCTTATAAGTTTTAGGGTTAAACCCTAGCTGTGTAGGAAACCGGGAGAAAGCATAAATTAAGGCTGGCTCTATGTACGTGTAGGCACTAATTTGTGATAAAGCCCCCCTCCTCCTTTTTTTTTTTTTGTCCGCCCACCTATTTAGACTATTCGCTATACCTGCCCGTTCCCTGACACTCTAATAAACTTCCTTATCTATAAAGGAAATCTTTATATATAAAGGAAATCTCTGTTTAAATAGAAAAGGGAGTAGACTAAATTATATATAAATTTAAATATAACCCTGCAGCAGCCTAGCGTGCGTGCTTGTTTTCAACTCTCATATTTATCTTGACTATTTATTAAACAGCGCTAATTTTAATTTTAATTCTAAATATATACAATGTTAGTTCTAATGTTTATTAGTAATATATAGTAAAAATTAAAAGCACCATAAGATAAACATGTCATTTTTTTTATTTAGCTAAAATAACTTATTTACCCTTATGTTGGCATTATTATTATATGTAGCTCAAAAAAAATTCATCAATATTATTTTAATTACTTGATGCCTATCTTTTTTTCTTATGGCCTGATTAAAGGTTAAATACTGTATTAATAAACATTGCACTTGTGCAGTGTTTATTAACTCTTATTAGCTCAATGGTAGAGCAGGATATTTCTAATATCTAGATCTAAGTTCGAGTCTTGGATAAGAATAATATATCACTAAGCTTACTCTATAATATATTTTTTTCACCTGTTAGGATACTAAAAAAATAATAGACAATATACTAGTTTAATGGTAAAATACGAGACTTTTAATCTTTGTTATATGGGTTCGAACCCCATAGGTCTTAAATCTGCCTTCATGCAAGACCAGTACTGGTCTTGCACTTTTTTTCTTTTTTTTTTAGTTATAATAGTTTAATTTCTACGTAGTAATTAAACGTATAACAAAAAAAAAGAAGAAAAAGGAATTGGTTAAAACTATTTTTTTTTTTTATTTTATAATTAAAAATAAACGGCCATAGGTTAATGGTAGACCTTTCGTCTTCCAAACGATTTGTGTCGATTCGAATTCGGCTGGCCGTAAGGGTTAATATTCTAATTGGTAAGAACCTTCTTTGTCATAGAAGTGTATATCGGATCGAGACCGGTTTAACCCGTATACTATATATAATAATTAAAAGTATTTAGGAAAAGTTGTTATTGGTAAAACGAGATATTTGCTAAATATTGTGTTCTACACCTGGATGTTCGAATCATCTCTTTTCCGATATAATATAAATTATAAACAGTATACTTTAACATTAAAATATAAAGAGCATAGTTTAATGGTAAAATTTGAAGCTTCAAACTTCACCTTCTCAGTTCAGATCTGAGTGCTCTGATACTTTATAACTCCTTTTAATTAAGCATAATATCACCCGAGTTAAGTTTATAAATCCTTTATTAAAATTGGTTAACTCTTATATGATCGATTCACTACAATCAGGTAACCTAAGTTATTTATGAAATTTTGGTTCTTTATTAGCTGTTTACTAGAACATAGAGTAACACCTTAAATTTTTTCCTTTTCTTTTATTACTATATAGATAATAAACTTGCCTCCACCTCCTACCTCCTCAACAAGTTGAGGGACGGAGAGAGTAAATAAAAAAAAAAAATAAGAAGTAGGTATATATGAAGAATCAGAGATATTAAATAGGAATAAAGTGGTTTATGAACAATAAATGAGAAAATCTATAACATGCCTGTTGTAAATATTTCACTATGTTGCATTTTTTTTCTTTTATATAATCTTATTACGTAAATAGTATTATATAAAATAAAAAGGGAAAAATCGGTCATCGCCCTGCAAGCGGGGATAAAAGAAGACTTACAGTAAGATTGGGATAAATTGTAGATGTAGAAGCAAGCACTTATAGAGGCCATGATACTTATGCACACTTCTTCTACTGCATAAACTAAATCTACTTCTACTACATCTGCTGCTTATACTCTTCCTACTTCTGCATCTACTTCTATTTCGCCTTCTTTACTTTAACTATAGACCTACAAATGAAAGGCCAAGTATATTTTACGATATGGATTAATTTCCTTATCAATTAGTGAGCCAATAGTAAAGTTATTTTGACTTAGAATTAGTTTTAACTTTAAGTTTAAGATTACTATGTTTTATTATTAATATAATTGAACTATGTGCTTATTAGTTAGCTATTTATTTTTACTAGTAATAGCTATAGTTGTAAATATATGATCTTTAATGTCGTTCTTTGCCAAACAAGTTGTTTAAGTTCTTGTTTATCATAACATATTCTTTAATTAGTAGTTATTTAAATATTCTAAATATTACCTCTTACTATTATAAGGAGGATTTATGTTATATAATGTAAATTAAAGCCCCTTAATATAACAGGTTATGTAAATAAGTTAATTAAGCTTATTTATATAATTTTAAGATAATAGGTTCCTTAGCTTAAGGTAAAGCGTATTCTTGATAAGGATATGTTCGGAGTTCAAGTCTGAGAATCATTTTAAGTGCATTATGCTTAATTATATTATGCTGATAATAACTTAAATTTAATCTTTAACTTATTAATATTAACTAGTTAGTAGTTAATATATAACTATATGCTATTATAAAGAGAATTGGCCGAGTGGTTTAAGGGGTATTTGTTATTAGATTTAATAGATCACCGTTCAAATCGTATTCTCTAAAAAAAAACACGGGTTAGAGCCAGGTTGGTTAGGCGCTCATTTGGGTTGAGAATTGTTATGTTCGAATCATAACCCGAAAGTATATAGCTAATAATATTGATTGTTATTAGTAATGTGATAGATATCAAACAATGTTTCTATACAAGGAATATTTTAAGTATAGGAATATATAAGAAACTATTAGAATATCTTTATGTATTAAAGAGAGTTTTTAATTTGTGCATTTCATTAAAATTAAATGTAGCACATGTACTCTTAAGAAATTCAATAATAAACGAAGTGAATTGAAATATCTTAGTAACTTGGAAAAGAAATCAAAAGGATTCTATGATTAGTGTGAATGAAGAAGAACAGATAAAGTATCAGAATATATATATATAATATATTTTATATTTCCTTCCTAAGGGCACAGAGGAATAACAAATGATAAATATTGTAAAAATTATTAGCATTACTAGGACAATGACATGTTTGCCCTTTTTTTTTCCGTATAAAAAAATAAACAAAACAAAGCTCTAACCACTGATATATTAAATAAGTAAAACGGGCAATAACCTGTTTGAATATAAGGGAACCTCTCTAAGGCTAAATATAATACATAAGCGATAGCGTAAAGTACTAATGAAGGAAAGGTTGAAATAGTAGTTTTATAAGCAGCTCAAGTTAAAATAAATAGTAAGAGCGTACCTTGCATTGGCAGGTTAATATTAGATGCGAGCAGTAATGCCTAGATAAACCAATTATGAAATAATGAATTAGTATCTAAATTAGACCCGAAGCCTAGTGATCTTACCATGGTCAGGATTATAAAAGTCCGAACGGGTAGAAAACAAGAATTAGAGCCCTTGTTTATAGCCCAAGTTGAAGAGAACCTTCAGCTATAAATCATCAAATTGCGGGAAAATCCTAAAAATCTTAACCCTAATATAGTAATATATTAGGGGGCAGGAATAATGACTCGCGGTTATTTTTAAACTTTATTAACTTTAAAGATATTAAAAATTAAGTAACATCAAGATTGATTTGCGAAGTGAATGGACAATCCATCAAAGCTCCTATTATTAGGAGAAAGGTTCATCGACTACATGGTGGTT
>QRFI01000019.1:0-142702 GCA_025389085.1 Sclerotinia subarctica
CCAACTGCCCTGGCCGTAAAAAGGAATCACTCTTGCTTTTCAGCCTTCTTCAAAATCGCTTCTACTAGTTTACTTTTACCAGCAACCAAGACTCCGATGTCCCGGAATGTCACCTCTCCTAATATCTCGAACACTGCGATATCGGCGTCAAGCTTCTGGTTAAACCAATTTCTCAACTCAACAGCGATTAGCGAATCGACCCCGTATATATGCATAGGTCGAGAGGAATCCAAATTCTCCATCACTGGAAAATAGGCTCCCAAATCAAGCCAGCAGTCTTCTCACCGAGGTTTCAGAATCATTACTATATCCCTACCTATTATTTCAATCATTCTCGGCGTCAGATTTTAATTTGAGGGTAACACATATGCCGGCTGAAAGCAAGTTCTTTACAATCTACTCGGCGGGTATGATCTAAAAGCAACTTTTTATTAGCGAGCACGCCAAGCCTGATTTTCAAAACTTGTCGAACTATCATTTGAAATGTCCAAGCAATATAAAAGTCGAACCGATGATGTTTGTATTAGGTGAGTCCAACACGCTCAAAAAGTCCTCATCCTTACTTGAGCAAACCCTTGTATTAATTGTTCTGATATTCCTGGTGCAGGCCCTGCCTTGCCCTGTCTACTTGCACAAGTCCTTGGAAATCAAATCGGACGGAATATGAAACTTTACAGTCTTGTTTGCTGCGTCGCAAATCACAATATATAATGCGGCACAGAATAGCGGGGTAGCTTGCTCGCATGATAAGTGGCGTTATAAGGCTGCTAATTAGAGTATGCTACGACGATAGTACATGAGGTAAGGTCAATATATGGGAAACTGCTTCGATTTAACCTTCTCTCTTTTAATTTAAGCATACGAAAGTACACCTTTGATCAGCCTTCTTACGTGTATCTAAAATTTGAACTGCAAAAACAACATGGCGATACAAATCTTACTTTTAGCCTTGTTTATCACTTACGGAGTTGTGCTACTCACTTATCGAATCTTTTTCCACCCACTCGCACATGTTCCTGGACCTCCACTTGCCATTGCAACTTATCTATACGAATGGTATTATGATTTGTATCTCAGCGGTCAATATAACTTTCAAATCAAAAAGCTACACAAGCAATATGGTATATGGCGACTACTATACTATCTACTGCGACATTACCGATGTGCTTCCTTAGGCCCTGTTATCAGAATTAATCCCAATGAAGTCCATATCGACGATCCCGGTTTCTTTGAAGAGATGTTCAGTCAAATGGCCGAGCACAGAAACCCCTAAACGTTGCTGAGGCATTTGGTCCATATCCCGCGGTATACCATCGACCTCTATATAAGTGAATTATGGATCTGATCCTCAAAAGACTATAGGAACGCAAGATCATGATCACCATCGCATGAGACGAGCTGCTCTCAACCCATTCTTCTCCAAGAAATCAATCAATGACCTAGTTGTCAGAATTCAACGTCCTATTCTCATACTTTGCGATCGACTTGAGAAAGCAACTAAAGCTGGAGAAATACTTTACATGAAGTATTTCTATGCTGCTGTGACACTTGATATTATTAATGATTACTGCTTTTCGAGAGAACCTAACAATGTCCTGAGATCAGACTTTGGGCGCAAGTCGTTTGACGACGCTAATACGTTTTTGAATATTAGTCTATTGGTATGTGAATTAGTAATGACTTGGCGCAGATTCTGACAAGAAAGAACATTCATATACCTTACTTGATGCGATTTAGTTATTCACTTCCGGTATCTCTGTCCCTAACCATTGTTTATATCGAGAGCACTGACGCCTTTAGGATAACATCAACAAAATTTTGGCTCCTGCAATGGCAGACATTCTTGATTTCCGCAAGGCAAAGAATGAAGCCTTGTTCAACTCCGTCGTTATTTAAAATTGTACAGGATCTCTCCAGACAGGTGGAAGCCATTCGAGATGAACATGGAAAATACCAAATAGAAAAAGTCGTCGATAGAACTGTCTTTCGTGAGCTTCTGGAAAGCAAGTTGTCACCAAAGGAGCTGGAGCTAGACAGAATACGTGACGAAGCTTTCAGTCTGGTCACAGCGGGCTCCGGTACAGCGTGAGTAATCTACATAGTACGCTCCGCAAACGATTTATCATTAAGCATCCTCAGAGCATATGTCCTAAGAGGCACCTCACACCACATCTCGGCCAATCCTAGGACCACCCAAGTCCTTCACGAGGAGCTCAAATCAGCCATTCCTGACCCATCAAAAACCTTTTCGCTATCAGAGCTAGAAAAACTTCCGTACTTGACAGCTGTCATCCAGGAGGGCCTTCGCCTTGCTGATCCAGTTACCCATCGTATTGGCAGACAATATCCGGAAAAAAGCTTCGAATGCCACGTTAAAACAATTCCAGCCGGAATAATAATGAACATGACAGCCTTACTCACCCATCAGAATGAAAGGATCTTCCCTGAACAAGAAGTCTTCAAACCAGAGAGATGGCTAGAAACTGAGAACAAACGACTTGAGCACTACCTTGTCACCTTTAATCGCGGAACTAGGTCTTGTCTATGTATGAATTTTGCTCGCGCAGAGCTCTATTTGATCTTAGCATCTGTCTACAGACAATTCGACTTCGATGTCTCACAAGTTATTCGAACGCGGGATCTAGACGTTAGCCGAGACTACATTTTAGGCGCCCAGGCGAGAGACACCCCTGGTATATTGGGTTAAGGTGAGAAAGGTAGACTGATGCGTGGTACGATCTATGGCCTTCTTTAATCTAGCGGAAACATCACAATGAAACCCATATAGCATGCATATGCATTTTTAATGGCGAACAATTTCATGAGGAAGCCCAAATAACATTGATGAATAAATCAATCTCCTATGATCCTAGGTTAAGCACATTTTTCTTCATGGATTTGTTACTTACTAGCATCCCGTTCACTCACGGGTGATAGTCATACATGATTTGATACGGACATTCGATACCGGGCTGACACAGATGCTTGCAAGCTGACGCTAGGCACATGTGGAGTGGCTAAGATTTCCAGAAATCCAACGAATAGGAATGATTAGGCGGCCTAACGCAGCAATCTTGGCAGAGTGATAATGCGGAGTCCCTGGGACGATGCAAGCAAGACATACTATTAATTAGCGCATTCGCAATCATGGCATAACTAATCAGCCCGGTATTATCTCCTATTTGATGATTCCAAGTTCAGCACACTATACACCGTCAGCCATCACGCAAAACAATGACAACTCTTCTGAGAGATGCTACAAGTTATCAGTGCCAGGCTATATAATCTTGAGCTCGTATCGATCTGTTGTACGACATCGATCTTAACACAAATTCCGAAGTACCCCGTGGCGCATCAACTCTCCGGAGTCCGAATACTGGTGAGACGCTGACTGTCTGGACAAATAGGGGGGATCTCGATCTACCGTCACTAATATAGATATGCCGTCGGAAATTTTTACTAATTGGGCTTTTACATGCCTAGGATGTTACAAGCGAACAAATAACATTTTAGCTGTATCTCATGTCAGCATGCAAACTAAATTCCGACACAAGGAACTCAACGACAATGCATATTTGAGAATCCATAGGATACTAGACGAGCCGTTTTCGGTGATCTTAAAAGTTCTTCCCCAAAGAAAGCTCGAATTCCTACTCATGATAAACTCTTACCAATCAGAGCCCTTCGAATACACATCAAACAATTACCAAAAAAAATCGACAAACGAGATTTAAGCCACCAAACAATTTTTCAGCCAGTGTTGTCGATAGGATAAGCTTCATGATTAGCTTTTATTGAAGTACTGTGTAGAGATATAGCTAGGGGTCCTTTGAAGAAATGTAACCATGCCTCTAGGACTAGACCCTCTCTGAATTTTTCACTTGACATGAGAAATTTTTTGGCAGGGCTGATAGCTCCTTGATATTACTATTGACTACAATGGTGTTTCTATAGGTGCCACGGAACCTCAAGGATGTTCTTAATCTCTACACACGCACCTGTTAATTCTACGACGACTTTCTGGTTGAGGGCAAGGCACACTTAATACAGCTTTGATATTCGACGTCGCCTCCCGTGCTACCTTGCCTCCAAACGGGGATTCTTTTCCCACTCTGATACAAGATGGACAAGTTGAGCTTACATATACTGTAAGTGTCTCCTCACCTGGTGCATTTCTCTTGCACTAGCTTAACGGAATGCTTTTTTACATTTCAACTTAAGATTGCGATCCTTTGGACTCTGCTTTCTATTTTGTCAATACAGCATGGCGTCCTCTACTGTCCCCGATCCCTACAGGCTTGGACTTAATCAAGTGGGATATGCGACTTTGGTCGTCAGCATCTTTTTCTTGCTGTTATCTACGATCGCGGCTGCACTCCGTATCTGGACGAGGATAGTCAAGAGCGCTAAGTTTGGGATTGATGACTGGCTTCTTTTCGTCAGTGTCTTTCTATTCTATGCGTTTTGTGCCAATATCCTGGTCGGTGTTTATACCCTTGGTGGCGGACAGGTATACCTCGACCTTGTCGTACTCTCCCGCAAGTCGCAACAGTATCTCAAGAGCGAGTATGCTATCCCGCCAATTTATGCCACCAATGTGACCACCGTCAAACTTTCGATTCTATTCTTCTATCGCCGAATTTTCGAGACCCCAAGCTTTCTCAGAAACAATACCATTGTCATGGTAGTATGTTGTATTTGGTATGTCGCGAACCTCGTCGGGGATTTACTCTACTGCATCCCAATGGCTACATTCTGGAATCCAGCAGTTAAAGGGTCATGTTTCAACTTCTCTTTATACTTTTTGATCATGGAGCTTTTTGATATGTTATTAGATATCGCTATCCTCTGTCTTCCCACGAAAATTATTCTTGGTCTTCATCTGCCGTTGAAGAATAGGGTTGGGATACTTGGTATCTTCCTCTTGGGAGCATTGTAATTAATCCCTACAGTATCATCAGTGGCAAGTCAATAATAAATCTAGGGTTGTTATTACCAGCGCCATACGGATTAGATATCTCTACAACCCAAGCGAGGTAGTATGTAAGTTTCTGCTCATCTTGATTACCAACTTCCGAGCTAAAAAGCATCTAGTGTCACTTGCACGAGCATCTTTATGGTCCGTTATCAATTTGGGTGTAGCAATCCTCTGTGCTTGCCTACCAACGTACAAACCTCTCTTCAGCAGATTCTACACCATGAGCTCTTCGCTCTGGAGTCGTTCGCTCTGGAGTAGACATAACAGAAGCAGAAACACCGATGAAAGTGCAAATAAGACTACCTGCGATGCGAATCCTAATCCTGCGGCTTACTACTACAGAATGGGGGATAGTAATGAGGATAGCACTGGGGATACGGTATATCACACAGGAGTTTCAACACAGATACGGAGTAGTAGCGAGGGACAGGTCATACCTATGGATGGTGTGTTGGTTCAGCGGGATGTTGATATGAATCGATCTAGTGCTGTCACTGGTGGAAACGAGATATCAAAAGTTTAATTGTTGAAGGTCGTGTAGCGCTTGAATTTGTCGTTTGACTCGTAATGAAAAGGATCGCGTGGTTTGATTATGGAATTGTTGGAAAATATGAGTAGTTATGTTTTGTGTGTACATTTTTTTTTACCGCAAAAATGGGAACTGACTTCCACTCTTATAAAGTCTATAAAAAGAGTAAATGTGTGTTAGAAGCTTAGTGTTTTGTCATGTTTCACTTAGTATGCGTGTTCTCATATAACTTGCTACTGCTGTGCCCCCTCATGGACGATGCGCCAATACCCTGTACACCTCGGTAGATGAGCTTCTTATTACTTATTAATAAGCCTGCTTGGACTGCATGTTTTGTCTATCCTGTGGTGTGTTCTCCACTTGCTATTCACTTCCAACAATTGCTAGACTTTACTTTATGGAGGTAAAGACTTACTTGAGATTCCAACGTCAGGACAAATAAATCACTTTATTTAATTCTATACTTTTGTTTCACCTGGATTTACCCGAGGCTTTTACCGAACATAGAATCATCTTCCGAGTATCATTCACTTGTTGTGTGCTAGTAAGTGAGTAGGTAGGTGTTTAAGTGCAAGTTTCCCACCGCATCCTCCTAAGTGAGTTGAATGATAGCATTGCCACATTCAAATTATCAAATATATTTTTTCGTCTCTACGGTCAAAGTCCAAATAATACTGTTCAACGGTAAACTTTAACTAATCTTCTTACAGGACCATTGTCAGTACGAACCTACATATCACGCACGAGATAATCCTATTAGGAGCACCCCGTTCGTAGCATTACAACTCCCAAACAAGCCCTAACAATCATGGACTTCCAAAGTATCAAGCACTTAACAGCTGCGACGAAGCAAATGCGAGAAAAATATTGGAACGATGCAATCAGCACTTCCATCTCGGTCCAGCAAGCCGCTACTACACAGGATCTTCCCGTGAAAGGTCCGGTATGGGTTAGCAAATTCATCATCCCGTCTCCTGTCCAGGATGACAACTCGCGAGATTTACTGCTGGGTTTGGTTGATGAGCATAATTCCCATAATGTTCATTATGATCGTCCGGATTCAGAACCGCTTTCTTGTCAATGGACAGGTTTCCGCGAGGGTGTTGATGCTAATGCGCCTGAGCCCAAAATCTCAGAAAGTGAGAAATTTAAGCACTTAATACAGGGTACCATGAGCCCATTAACCATCTTTTATATCTATGGTGGTTCATTCGTGTGAGTATTTCCACTTCCTCCTAAAAAAAATCCATTTCACCATGTACTCACATAAATCCTAGACTCAACAGTCCATCCAGCTACCGAAAACGCATGGGAAACCTAGCTCGCGCAACAGGAAGCAAAGTCCTTATGGTGAAACAGCGTCTAGCACCACAGAACCCCTTCCCCGCAGCTTTTCTCGATATTTTCCAAACATATCTTTCTCTCCTCGCTCCTCCCCCAAACTCACCACATGAAGCTATCCCTGCAAAAAGTATCGTGATAGCAGGAGATAGTTCCGGATCCTGTCTCGCATTAGGCTTATTGCAGGTACTCCTACAACTCAAGCGCAAAAATACAGTGATTAAATTCCATGGAAATATAATTAAACCATCCGAATTCATCCCAGCTGGCCTCGCACTCTTGAGCGTAACAACAGACTTAACAAATGCGCTCCCCTCATACCAGCGTAATATAAAACATGATGTATTCCCCTCCCCTATCGAAAAACTTCCATACCTAGAAAAAAGATTCCCTACATGTTCCATCTGGCCCGCCAAACCCGCAAGAGCAAATCTATACTGCGAGGCAGGAATGCTCGCTCACCCGCTAGCGAGTCCCGTCGCCTCGTTAGATTGGTCGGGTTCCTGCCCCCTCTGGTTCGCATCCGGACAGGAGCAAATCGTAGATGGAGCGAGATTGGTGGCTCAAACGGCCTTTTCCCAAGGTGTGCCAGTTGTGCTTCAGGAGTATGAGGGAATGCCTCACACGTTCTTTTGGGTGTTTGGAAAAGCGCCACAGACGAGGAAGATTCTGGATGAGTGGGCTGAAACCATTGTTGCTTTAGGAGAGGGCAAGGAATTGGTTTGTAAAGCGGAGTTTATCTATGCTAAGGGATTGACATCGGAGGAATTGGATTTGGAGAATTTGGTGCCGTTTGGTGTGGAGGAGGTGAGGGAGATTATCTGGAGAAAATCATTGGATTATAAAGTTCCACCATTTCATAAACAGCAGCGGCCATCTTTGTAATTTATGTTCGTTTTTCTTGTGGACAAGATTTAGTAGTTTCGAGTGACAGATATTGTTCTTGAGGATTTTGAGGTTGAATTTCGGGATGTCCATCGAGATTAAGAAGATGTATGATTTGTTCTAATTTCTTGAAGCGGATTCTTATAGTGGTACATATTAAGTCGCTTCATTAATTTCTCCAATGCAAATAAAACAGATATTCCTCTCTTCTACTTGAATCTGGAACAAACCGAGTGCATTCATCTGACCATCACCCACCACTCAACATCTCCAGATTCCCACCATAAAGCAATCTATAATGGAGCACAAGTAGATTCGTTTGTTACATGGAAATTCTACCAACACAAGTAATCCCCCGCCACCCGCACCCCCCTTATTCCTCAACTTAAACCAACCCCATCCATTAGACACGCCTATTGACGAGCTATGCTATACCAAACTCCTACCGTAATACACCGAAGCCTTCTCTTAGCACCAATAAAGATGTGAATATTACTGCAATCATCTATACCGTGACGGAACAAATCCTCATATTACGTGACATGAGATGGAGCCGTGCAAGGCGTGTCACATCTACTGCTTTCTTACTACGCCCAATTACTATATATACTAGCTGCGTGCATGTGAGATAAAGATCTTTCCTAAACCCCATGATCACCTCATACCATTCTCCCCGTCACAAAAGAAAACAATAAACGAAATACTATTCAAGGTATAAAACAATTCCGTAAAAGAGAACGGGGAAGAAGGCACTCAACAATTAATGAATTATAAAACTAATCCGAGCCCGCTCACTAGCAGAACGAATGGATACATCGCATCTTGACTGAACTCATCACTAACAAGAGAAAAGATAAAACTTAAAGACAGACAGGTAAATCAACAGGCTCAATAAAGTACCCATCTCATCAAATCCATTCCTTTTCCGGACTCCTAGCCATTGGTAACCTAATTCCAGCGCTAATCCAACAATGTCATCGAGCCGATTCCCGTCCATGAACTTTTTGTCTATTACCTCCCAACCAAACCAAACAAATCAATGCTAATGTCAATGCTCATGCTCATGCCAATGCTAATACCAACGCTAATGCCAATACCAATACCAATACCAATGCTAATGTTAATCCCAACGCCTTTGAATTAATGCGTGTCCAACCAGCATCAACCCTTCCATGCCAATTCGTCACACATAATTTGATACATATGTAATGTGCTTTTCTTCCCGCTCGATCAAAGGCTGTCATTATGACATGATCTCTTCATAGACTAGTGAAAAACCACGTTTCTCATGACCAAGACCGTGAATGAAAATTTTGATCCGGCATCAAAAAAGCTCATGTATGCAACAGTTTGACACCACCTACATTTCTTCCATCCTCGACCGTGCTGCCTAGCCCGCCCAACTTCCTCTTTCTAGCCGAACCACTTCCTGGAGTCTCAACCTCGAGGTCGATATCTTTCTCTCCCTCCTTATCCTTTGAGTTCTTCTCTCTTTCTCTTTCCAACCATTTCTCCTTCAACACGTTATAAATCATCACATACTGCGCAACCTTATGTACCATCAACATTCTTTGATCCCTCAGCCTCTTCACCGTTTCAAACACGGGATCTTTATCTTTCGATAATCCATCTAGATGCGCCATGTCCAATTCTCTCAAGAGGTGATCTAGCGCGATGAATGTGCCAGTTCGACCAACACCTGCTGAACAGTGGACTACGCGGGGCGTGGTCGAGTGATTGTTAGCTGCGCGGGAGACATCGAGAAGGGTGAGGAGCGAATGGATATCGGCGGGCGATTGAGGGATGTCGTTATCGGGCCAGGATTCGAAGAGGAAATGATGGATTGTGCGTTCTTCAATTTGTGCTTCTTCGTCCGGTAGGTCCTCAATTTTATTTTCCGTTTCTTTGTCTTCCTCAGAGGGCTCTTCCGCCTCAATCGTCTCAACTGTACCATTCCCGATACTAGCACTGCTTATTGTGCTCACACTACGTGCCGCTTTCCCAACTCTCCTCACTCTCAACATCCTCCTAACGGTTCCTCCCTCTTCCTCTTTCCCTACACATCTAACCTCCCATTCTCCGACCCTCTTGACCTCTCCGACATCCTCTGCATAATAAACACCGCATTTCTCCTTCCCCTCTTCCACGGGTCTTGTCAACATAACCACCACCTCGACATTCTCTTGCCAACACATTTCCCAAAACAAGCCACCGTCATAACCATTATCCCTTGGTCCCTGTGTCGCTATGTAATTTTCCTGTTCCTCTCCACTTCCATTTGCAGTTCGAAGTGCAATGGGTGATGCGTTTATATAGCCAAATTGTAGCGAATGAAGATTGATTCGATGATGTTCCCATGGATAAACATCGCTATATCTATTGCGCGATAGCACAACAGGGTGATGTAATAATGTATTTGGCATCGTCCTTAAAGTTTGTTCATGATTTCTAAGAGCTATGAATTTGCTCCCTAACACATTCGGCGACAAGTTGAGGAAATGCGGAGCCGTGTATTTCTGTTTCTCTGATGTGAAATCCGTCTTGACTGTAAGGCTTGCGATCATGGGCGAAAGAAAAGATTGTCGTTTGGAGGGAGATGTTTTGGCAGATACGGTCGAGACAGACAGTGTTGGTTTATCTGAAGTACTTGGTCTTTTCTCAAATACTGAAGTCGATGTGTTATTCTGTAATTCGGTAGTTTGTGACTGCGAGATTTCGAGAGAAGGCGAGAGTCCACCACCACCACCACCACCACCGCCACCATTATCGTTATTATCCATATTCATGGGATCGTGAGGATTATGATGGTGATGATGTCGGTGAAAACGAACGGGTGAATGTTGGCGGATGCAAACCCGAATGCGCTGAGAAAGGGGAAGTTTATCTGTTACAATTCCAGCTGTATGGTTTGAATGGGGTCGCAAGATACCCATAACCGAAAGGGGAGAGAAAAAAGAAGGAAGGATTTCGTATGACGTAGATGAAAGAGGAGTTTATATCCTATTTCTCGTTGGGTGACGACGTTTTCGAAGTCCGAGCGAGGGTTGGCGGAAGCTTACAGGCTGATTTTGGGTAGTGGAAGATGCAAGTAGGGTGGAGGTGCAGTTGTGCAGCAAGTGAACGAGGATTAGGAAGTAGCAATATCTGCAAGTAAGAAAGGAAATCGTGACAAGAGAGAGAAGTACAAGAAGATGGCAACCTTACTTTGGACCAAAAATTATAAAGAGGAGAGGAGAGGAGAAGAGAGGAGAGAAGAGAAAAAGAGAAAAGAGATTCCTTTGATGTTTTCCAAGGTACAGAGGAGTAGATCATAGACCATAGATCATACAAGCTAGGTCATAGGTCCTATATAGATAGGTGGGTGGGAAGAATCAAATTATAAATATGAAACTTAACTCATTCCAACTTCACTTCACTCCAAATTACAGATTTCGGTGTTAAGAAGTGTATATCATCAATATAATAAGAGTTATCACCAATATAATAAGAGTCATCACCAAATAGAGTCAAGGTTATCGTAGTGGAAAGATGGTTTAAATATGAGAAACGGGTTGTTGGGTACACTAGTATATAATCGAATCGAAGAAATTATCAGATGGTTGGGTAGGGTTAGCTCTCCCAAGTAACCTTATTATATCTTCACTGGATTAATAATGACTATATCATCTTCTAGATTGTTTCAGATCCTTCTATTGATTGATTGATTGATTGATTGATTATTTGAGTACCTACCCAGACAAGCATTTAGAACCATCAATAATAAGGCTGACTGCAATCTAAAAATCCTCAAGATCTACCTAATAGATCACTTTATGGGACCCCTATTGAATTCTAATCAAATCTACTTCATCTTCGGACCCATCCTCGGAGATCAGCCTCACATCCACCGTATTTCATGTCGGCAGTCCATTATCGGTACTATCCAATGTTTCACTACAACATGATTTCGACCAGTAAATACCCAAGTAACCTCAGCTCAGCTAAAACTAAGCGACATCTACCCCGTAACGATATGTGCATGTACTGTCGCAACTGTACTTACATAGTAGTTCAAACTTGGTAATCGATATTTCCAAAAAATAAACTTAGATCCCATATCATAAGAAGTATTCATTCAAATATCTGGATATCAACTGATGAACAGAGATATGTGCTAAATTAGATAATCAGTGTACCAAAATTGCCTTTCATCATCCAATTAATAGTATCCGAAGTCTCTAGAGTACAAATATATATGAATAAGAGGGGCGATTGAAATCTAGTCATTGTTACGATATCTTCAGAATTGTTCAGAGTATAAACATTGATGTAATATCATCAGAAGTATTGAGAAAAGTGGTGACGGGCTCAACCTCAATAGACGAGTACATCAAGTGACATTCAAAATAATGCTTCAGTCAAGGTAAATCGTATAAATTGTTTTTATTCTTACTGGAATTAGCTGTTGCCTGCTGTAGGACTTGCTTCTATTCCTTTGCTGTGCGCCCAGGTATTATACCTCATGTCCAGAACCGTATTGGTTGATGACTACCTCACCTTTACAATCCTTAACCCAATCCCATCAAACCCATCGAAGCTAATCCAGACTCCATGCTATGCATACAAAGTGCCAAGTACATCGTTCCAGTTTCAACACCGGCCACCAAACCATAACACATCATCCATTTGTTTCCATCCTCTTAAAAGTTCCAAGTGATACTCAGCTTACACCATAACCAAACCTCCCATGCCACTCTCTCTGACTCCTTCACCACCATCCCTCTCAGGATTATTTTTCCTTGTGCCCAAATATGGTTGAGGGATCAATATAGCTTTAGTCGGGCTATATTCCTCCTCTTCTCTCTGCTCGGTATCCTCATCCCCATCTGAAAGTTCGGAAACGGTTTCTCGGTCATCAGGACTTTCGTGATTCGCAAACTGCGTATCCACTTCCGATAGATGAGATGACGATAAAGACTTTGATAAAACGAAATCCGCGTCGTTAGTTTCCGGAAGAGGTGTATTAAGTGCCAGGTTCGAAGGCGTCTCATGGGATAAAGGAAAAGCGACTCCATTTTGGAACCCGCATGTGGATGTTTCAGTAACCCCATTTGGTGTTGGTGTATCAATAATCGGTTGTGTGGGTGATAAATGAACAGCTGATTCGATCTGATCGTAAAAGAGCATGAATACTCCTCCTTGCGCCAGAACGTTCTCTTCACTAACTTTCATTACATGATCATCACTTAAACGCCACCATTGATCCTTTTTGCTGCCATCTTCATCCGTCCTGATTCCTGAAATCGGATGTTTTCGGTAGCATATATAATGCCCATTTTCATGTCTCCCAGAGTGTGTAATAACTGCCCGTAATTCATACAATGGCCCTTGTATCCGAGATTTTTGTTGTAGCCCTGCAACCATGGAAGCATAGGGTGCTAGGAGCCATTCCTCACTGTCATGTTCACCATCCCCTCCAGCACTCCCTAGACAATATGGGCCAAGGTCGAGATATTTGGGAAATCGAATGGCGGCTGTCTTCTTACTCAACTCCCCGTCAGGTCCATAAGTACTTCGATTGAGATGAAGTGCTAAAGATTTTGGAGGTCGAGCGATTATATCTTGTTTTGATTTGGTAACTGTGACCCAGTTTTCCGTCGGTATCTTGCACTTATCTTTTAGAGTCTTTTCCGAAAAGTCGTCGTTCTCTAGTGCTTCAGTGACCGCTCGCAATCGTTCGGATGTGTTCAGGCGAAGTCGACTATCATCTGGCTCGGACCCTAATCGCTCCATCAATGTAGAAAGTAGATGCTCACTCTTCCGCAAAGTGCATCTTTCACAATATACGCCATGGACAAATTCTAGTTTTGTACCTTCGTGAAGTAGTTGAGAAAGGTCATATTCCCAACCTTCTCCGACAATCAAAGGCTGGCAAAGGGAGGGCGTTGTTTTCAAACCTTCGGAATAGCCGCATTTCGTGCACACAACTCTTGTAGCAGTCAATCCAGTCAGTGGATTCGTAGATAAAGCCTGAGCGTGTGATGGATCTTTGCCTGCGTTTTCCGACATATTTGCCTGCTCCAAGCCCAACACTCCGCCCAACTTTACCGTTGCCCCATGCTCTTTGTCTATTGCACCAAGAAGACCGGAAAAATACTCTTGCGCATCTTGTTGCTGCCAACTGCTCATATTCTTCAACGTTGCTGGTGTCCAAATTCTCCTTCCATTATTCGACTGGCTCTTCAGAGTAGCAATCAATTCCTTCAAAGCATTGGCCATTTTGATATCTCCATGCTTCGAAACATCCTGTCGTAGCGCATCATTGATTCGAAAACTTTCGAGGAAACCTGGCAGTGTGTCTAGTGACGCCAGTCCCTGTAAGATGCTGTTTTGGTAGCAGGAATTATCCCAATTTCCCAACCCCGGAGGCGTTTCATCATCTCCCCCAACGCCCAAGCCGATGAGTGGAAGAGAAGAGAGTCTTCTTCTGCCGGCACTCGCGACGGAATCTATAATGCCACCCGGAGTGCCTAGACCAAATAGTCGGCGCATCAACTCACTCTTCTGCGCATGTGTTCGCGGATATTCCATTGTGTTCGGGTTTCGTATAGGTAAAGGATTCGAGTAAGTTTCGGCGAAATCGAGCAGTGAAGAAGGCGTTATGTATACTAAAGCATTCCAGGCTAATTGTGAGAGAGGCAAGAGGTCATAGTCCTGGCTAATGAGAATTTGATAGACCACTGCGATAAAAATAGCTAGTAACGACAAGATGAATCCTACTCCAATGGGTTCTTTTTGATAAATTCCTTCAGTGTAGTCTTGATGGTAATCGTCTACAGTAAAGTGAACTCTGTCGAAGAGATCGTGTATTCGTCCGTGTTGAGGATTCATCCTTGGCCCCGGGTGTATGAATGAAGATGGATAGTATAGAATGTTTGAGGATCGTTAAGAGACTGAAGGCGAAGAATGCGAATACAACGAGGGAGGCTCTAATCACATTAAGGCGGTCGTGTACGATTATGAAGCATTATTCTTTTTTAAATGTTTGGAGCAAATGATTGTTTGATATTTATAGATGTAAAAAGTTTGTAAAGACTTCGAGGGGGTTGCCCAGGTGCTATCGTAACAATTAGAAGCCTGTTAGGTTCCAGGGTACTTACTAATGGGAGTGTGCCTGTGCGAATGTAGTTTAGTGTTATGCTCACTAACATTATAGTGGATGCAATGTTCGTTAGGTCCTGAGTTATCGCTCCGTACCCCACAACAAGATAAATCTTATCTGCAGATTCGAAGATTTTTTTAAAATCAAAAACAGGACACAATTGAAATATTCTAATTTCTCTTCATTAACAATGGGTAAAACCGCGCCTCTGAAGAATAAGGGCTGTACGTGAAGTTAAAATTCATCCCCTCTTCTTTTACGAGCACTAACAAAACCACCAGCTACCTCAGTGCGTTCCCGCGCAGCAAAACGTGCATCTTCTCCAAGTATCGACACCGACAAGTCTCTCAAAAATGTCAAGGCTCCAACAGAAACAGTATACCACCCACAAGCTCTGTCTCCGCATCAAGGCGCAGGTGTGTCTAAGAAGAAGAGTGGGAGAAAATCGCAGTTGAGCTCAAAGGCAAAAAGGCGACAAGATAAGGGATTGGATCGAGCGGAAGCTGTCATGGATAGGACATCCACGAAAATCGAGAAGAGCAAGTACAGAGGAAGGAATGTTCAAGAGAGAGCCAAAACTTGGGAAACACTGAATAAAAAGGCACAGGAGGCTGTTCAAGCAGCAATGGAGAAGGAGAAGGAGAACCAGGACGAGGTTTCCGAGGAGGAGGATGTTGAGGATGATCATTCTCAAGGAGAGATTGAGATGGATGATGCTTCAGCTGCTCCAATTGCTACAAATGCGGTTCAACCAACACCTTTGCCTGCGCCGTTAGAGGATGAAGAGGAGATTCTATGAATTTAAAAGGGGGAATCTTGCATTTGCATGGCGAATTGGCGTAAGAAAGGAAGGGAAGGGAAGGGAAAGGATTTGCATTCAAAATGAAGACTCTGATACCACTAAATCATGACTGGTTTGGTTTCATATGAACGGAATTTTCGAGTCCTCAGTGAGTACTAGAAGGGATATTTTAGTAGGATGATATATACCAGGCTCTCAGTGTGCACGCATGAAGGAAAAGTAAAGTAGACACAATTTTGGTGGTTTATGGATGTAATCCTAGCTCTGTAGAGATAGATGAGCATGCAATTCAATTCAATTCTCGGTTGACTGGATTGTAAGTCTTATTTCACCATACGTAACACTATCTATACCTAGGTAGGGAGATAGGTAGGTATATTCAAGTTGTATTGTTTCCTCAAGTATTTACCAGTGATCCTACTCTTGACCGCAATTGATATGGATAATTATTTTGGAGCAAGCGAGCTTTTGATGGTGATACAGTACAACAGTACCAGCCGCTACGATTAGCGATCATTTAGGCTCGGAGGGTTATCTTAGCGTACAATTAAGTCTTACATTCCTGTTTCACAGGGGCAAATGCAGCCTACATAACACTTCAATCGCGATATTTCAGCCTCGTCCAGCACCGAATTTCATTTCCAAGGAATAGTAATTACAATAATTACAATACAATAAATATATTCCATTAGAATCAATCCTATATTCCAACCTCAAAATGTCTGCCAAACGTATGACAGCAAATCCAATTAAACCATCACGATACCGACCCGGCAAGGCGCATCTTGAGGAAGATGATTCCTCTGATTCTGGGAGTGATGTAGAAGAAACATCTACCATTGCTCCACCCCCAAAAGTTTCTACCGCAGCTGGAATTTCCAGCAGTTCGAATAAAGTTGACTTGAATGAAAGGAGGAAAGCTGCGGCATCCAAAGAAAATGCGCGAATACAGGAAGAAGAGGCTTTAAAAGCTGCAGAAGAAGAGGGATTTGTGACGGAGGAAGAAAGCGAAGAAGAGGAGGAAGGTGGCGAAGAGGGTAGTGAAGAGGATAGTGACGAGGAAGAGAGTAGTGAAGAGGAGGCACCGAGAAGGGTTATGATGAGGCCGATATTTATCAAGAAAAATAAAAGAAACAATCTTCCTGGGGCTTCTAAAGTCGAGACTAAAACGGAAGACGAATTAGCTGAGGCGGAGGAAGCACGGAGGAAAAAGCTGGCAGATGAAATAGTCGAAGAACAAATCAGGAAGGACATCGCTGCGAGGGAAGCAGGCAAAAAGAATTGGGATGACGAAGAAGAGGAAGATGAAGTGGATGATACTGACGATGTTGATCCCGAGGCAGAGCTTGCAGCTTGGAAATTGAGAGAGCTCAAGAGGATCAAGAGGGACAGGGAAGCGATTGAGGAGAAAGAAAAAGAATTGGAGGAAGTCGAGAGAAGAAAAAATCTGACAGAGGAAGAGAGGAAAAGAGAGGACGATGAGTATATCGCGAAGCAGAAAGAGGAGAGAGAAGGGAGGGGAAAGATGGCAACAATGCAAAAGTATTACCACAAAGGAGCCTTCTACTCGGATGCATTGGCTGCAGAAGGCTTAGACAAAAGAGATATCATGGGTTCCAGGTATGCGGATGATGTGCAGAATCGAGAATTGCTCCCAAAAGCATTACAGATGAGGGACATGACGAAATTAGGCAAGAAAGGAGCTACAAAGTACAGAGATTTGAAATCGGAAGATACGGGGAGATGGGGGAACTTTGACGATAGGGGCCCAAAGAGGGGAGGGATGGGAATGGGTGGACCTACAGAGGATGAAAGATTCATGCCGGATAAAGATAGAGGGGGTGCGAGTGGTGCTAACAATGTCCCCGTTGGCGATGAGAGTCGTCGAAAGCGCCAAAGATTTGATTAGATAGATATAATGTGAATAATTCATCTTCATTCTATCATTTGCAAGTGGCTTACATTGTTGTTGAATATTAAATTGCATATGAATATGAGGGAACATCAATCACTCAGTCAGTCTTTTTGATGACTTTTCCCTTCCCCTCGGATCTTCAGAATGATCCATTGCAATTGATTTGGATATGCACCACTAGAAGCGCTGCGAAGGCATATCCTTTAATGTAATATTTATATAAGGAGGAAGCTGAATTTCCTACTTTTGAACCATGAAATATCTCAACGTCTTCCTTAGCCAAGTACAATTCGTGACGGTGGACTTCTTTCTTCTCAACTAGCGACTCAAACATTCCAACACTGATGAGGTATACAGAGTATATCCTCATACCGTAACTCCAACATCGCATAAGGTTGCTAACATTAGCTTGCCTTATGGACTAAATCTCGCAGCCACCGTGGTTTTTGTGGCTATCAGCATGAGATCAACCTTACTTTGTCAACTTATTCAAATGTATCTACTATCTGCTACAGCTACAGCTACAGCTACGGCTACAGCTACGAACTCGCATAATTGTATTGAGGACTAACACAAGTATACACCTTGTATGTCGTCTCTGTCGGCAACCGGGAGAATCAAGACACGCCAAGGACACTCGGCTTCTAGATATTCCGACAGTCACGGGAGTTGACTCCATACTCCACAAATACCCCCCATCATGCACTTTCCGGTATTCTTCAGTGATACCACCTTCAACAAGTGCGCAGATTTTCCATTGGTGGGAATTCATTGCTTTTTAAAAGTAATAGTGCAGCTAGTGCTGAATTACCAAGCAGGTCTCACTCATCAGTCATAGTCTTACCCCCTAAGATGCATTCTCCTCCCAATTGTTCTCTCGCACTCATATATATATGCTCGTATAGTCCAACTCACCAATATCCACTTCACCTGGGTTCACCATATTCACCCCCGCAAAAGACTTGGATCTTTGAAAATTTCCCTGCTCAACAACCCCAGAGGAGTTACTCTATTAACTTAGAACTTCGAATTTAGCCTATGCACGTCACAAGTCACATGTGGAAGAAACACAAGGACTGATCGTCAAAACTCTGATGCGCATCAATCAGAAGTGTCCTTTCATGAAAACCAATCCCGCACGCTTGCAAAACGCGGGGAGAATACCGTCGGCATTCGAGCGCTTAGGATATAGTTTCATTCTACACATTGAACTCACCACTGTAAAGTTTCGGGTAAATGTCTATCTATTCTTATTTGCTTGTGGATCGATGTCGTATGTTAGCCAAGAGGGTTGAGAGGTACACTATAGGAAATCTGGGCAAAATGTATTTCCGGGATATATATAGTCCAAGTAGAATTTATGTTATGTGAACTTTCCTCATCCATTGGGATGAGGTCGCATTCAGGTTCAATCTAAAGCTTCCCAATATGTTCTATTCAAGTCTTTCTGTATTGACGGTACTTGCTGGCGTTGCCAATGCCATCAACATCACTGCATCTGCTAGTGGTGGCAATGCCTCCTCTCCTTTGGCATATGGTCTCATGTTTGAGGACATCAGTCATTCTGGTGATGGTGGAATTTATGCCGAGTTGATTCAAAACCGAGCATTCCAGGGAAATCGGGAATTTGCATCTACTCTGAAACCGTGGTCAGCAATTGGAAGCTCAGTCTTAACCTTACAAAACACATCAATACCATTATCATCCTCACTACCAACATCCGTTAATGTGCGTGCCTCATCTAGCGGCACTTCTCACAACAGCACTGGGAAATTAGGAATCTCCAATCCTGGATGGTGGGGAATAAGTGTTCAGCCTCAAAAATATACCGGAAGCTTCTGGGTTTTGGGTTCATATACTGGACATTTCACAGCAAGCTTGGTTGGCGCAGCATCAGGGACCGCTTTTGCGAGTGTCGAGATACCTTCAAAGTCTACCTCTAAAGAATGGACTGAGTTTTCATTCACCCTCGAACCCACTACTGCAGCTCCAGATGTCAACAATGTTTTCATCATTGAGTTTGATAGCGGTCATTCCCTCAACTTCAATCTCATCAGTCTCTTCCCACCAACCTACAATGACAGACCAAATGGTAATCGACCAGAGCTTATGAAAGCTATGAAAGACCTTAACCCAAGTTTCTTCAGAATTCCAGGTGGAAATAACATGTACATCTCCCATCACACATTGATCAAAGTGGATAACATTAATATTTGGTGATATTAGTGAAGGAGATAGCTTCGGTTATCGTTGGGCATGGAATGAGACGATCGGCCCCCTAAAGGATCGCCCAGGAAGACCAGGTATGTATTGACAAACTTGAACTTAGTTTATTATTGAACACGTTGACTAACAATTCAATCTTTACAGGAACTTGGGGATACCAAAAGTGAGCATAATTCATCCTATAGTAATTCTTTCATTCATAGATGTATCAATGCTAACCTATGGTGATCTAGTACCGACGGGCTTGGTTTAATTGAATATATGAATGCAAGTCCCCGTTTTTCGTTCTATAATCAAAAAGTACTTAAGCTAACCTTTCAAAGTGGTGCACCGATCTCGATGTCGAACCCGTCCTAGCAGTTTGGTCCGGGCTTTACTTAAATAACGGCGCTCCAGGTCCCATCGTTGTCTCAGAAGCAGATCTCCAACCTTATGTTGATGATGCTATGAATGAACTTGAGTTCCTCATGGGTGATACATCAACAAAATACGGAGCTCTTCGTGCTTCTCTTGGCTACCCTGAGCCCTGGAAAATCAACTATGTAGAAGTAGGCAACGAAGATAACCTAAGTGATGGAGCGTCGACATATATTGCCTACCGCTGGCCCATGTTTTTCAACGCCATCCACGCTAAATATCCAGACATTCTAGTCATCTCTTCTGCTCAAGATCTCCTCTCAGTTGGCCCTCCACATACGTCAGGCACGGACTTCCATCAATATCTCAGACCGGATGACTTTGCACTTCAATTTGAGCTTTTCGATAATTCAAATAGATCTTATCCCATCTTGTTAGGCGAATATGCAGTCATCCAACCGAACGCAAATGGAGCACCAGTAGACTGGAGTGCTGCAAAGATGGACTATGGTACCTGGATTGGAGCCGTTGGTGAAGCCATTTATCTTCTTGGTATGGAAAGAAACGGCGATATTGTACTCGGTGCATCATATGCCCCTGGTTTCCAAAATATAAACTCTTTCCAATGGACTGTAAGTTTTACCCCATCCCCCTCTCCGACTTTTAACCCTGAAATTGAGGATAAAGAATGACTGGTACTGACAAATCAAAAGCCCGATCTCATCACGTTCAGTGCCGACCCAGAAAAAACAGTCCTCAGTTGTTCTTGGCATCAACTCCAACTCCTATCAAACAACCGATACAAAGCCACAGTTCCATTCACCGTCACAAACTCCGAGAATAACAAGTCACCATTCGGACCGGCTTTCTACGTCATTGGTGTGAATAATCCCGGCGAATACGTTTTCAAAGCCACGGTCTACAATACAACAGAGCCCGTTCCTTTCTCAATTGACTTTGAAGGTGTAGATGCGGGCGCGACGGGTACGCTTACCGTGTTGAATGCTCCAGATGGGAATAGCATGAATGTTTATGGAGGGGAAGATGTGGTGATTAAGAAGGTTAGTAGTGTCACCGCGGGGCCTGGAGGAAAGTTTGAGTTTGAGTTGAAGGAGTATGATATTGCTGTTTTTACTACCTAGAGAAGAGAGACTCGAAAATAGTTATAAAGTGGAATTATAATAGAAAAGAGCCAATTCCATTACTGTGAACAGCACATAGCTTGTCCGTAATATGTTAGACATAAAGGTTATCTTCATACCTTTCTTGATCTATTATAAGCCTCGCACCCCTTCGTGCTATGTGTGTAGTTAGCTCTTCAAGCAGCGATCTTTGATGATAATTGTAGATGAGCACTAGTCTGAAATCATTTCCACTCCTCTAGATCTTAGAAATAATAATCATTTTTGATAACAATTTTCTGTGAAATTAACAGGAAGTAAATAAACTTTAAAAGGGTACAAACCCAGAATCAAGGAGATTTCAAAATACCTAACTTTGCCCAATGCAGACAATAAGTTCAAGTAGGGAAATGGAGTAATTCGAGGTTTCATTTCAAGGCTTAGGAAAGAACCTCGAAAATCTTGCTAGGGGCAGAGTGTTTGTAAGCTAAGACTCGCGAATCCACAGAAATATTTGAACGAAATGTTATTCAGATAAGAAGTATGATCATGTTCTACAGCATCCGTTATTATATAATAGATCAATATCTGGAATCATTTATCTTGTAAGGTTTTTTTGTAATGGAAAAGATCCTATTGGCCTTTAACAAGAAAATAGAAACACAAACAAAATCAAATTTCACATATTAAATATCTAATATGATATTTTTGAATATCAAACAACCTTATAAATAACAGATTTCTCATTCTATTAAAATATTAAAAGTAAAATTAGTGGCTCATGAATATCATATAAATTCCATTTCAGAAAAGAAAAAGCCTAACATTGAAATAAAATGGAAAATGTTATTTCTGACAAGGTCACAATCGCTTTGGTGACTGGTGAGCTTCATCAAAGTCCGTATCAGAAGTAGACAGTTTTTTTTTCGAAAAATTCATTGGAGGTTGCTGAATAGGTTGCTGACTTTGGCTAATTCATAGTTTATCTTCCGAATACAGATTGAACAATCATGTTCGAGCTGAATAACTCGCTCGCTTCTTTGAATATCCGGGCTTTTTAGTATTAAAAGGATATCTTCGATAATCTCTTTGGCTTTACTATAACTCTGAATTTTCGCAAGGAAATTGACGTATTTTATTCAAATCTCGAGAGTCAGTAAACAATATGGTCCAAATTCCTCAGTGTATTCGGCGATAGCTAATTCAAAGGCCTTGTTACGAGGTTTGCCGTCTAGATCACGTGGAAGTGCTCTAGGCTCTCGAAGTAGGTTTATAACTAGGCGTCAAGCAGGGACTTTAAAGTAATGATAATAAGATGATGCAATTCGTAACTAATAGTATGGTATACTAAATGATTAATCTTGAGTATGAAGCTCTATAGAAAGGAAATCCATCTTGTTTATATAGACCTTTATGTTTATGGCTAATCAGGACCGCTGGGCGGTCCTGGACTGCCAGCGTTCCTCAGTGGTCCATAATGTAACTTCGTCACATTACCTTGATTTTAGTCATATGATATAATATAGATATTGGCTGTTGTAACACTATCCCTCTTCTAGTTTAGTATTTATCCCAAGTATTATATAATATAACTTTCCCTTATATTTCTTTTATTAATGAGTTTCTTTTCTTTCTTTATTATAATTACAGTTTTGCAAAAGAAAAAGGAACAACTTCGCCTGACTTGTTTGGTAGAAGCCTATGGACTCGAAATGCCTTCGTGTTCTTTATGTGATCGTTAGGAACATAGATGCATTATCTTCTCAGCTGACTTTTCTCATTGTGCTGAGTATATTCATCAAAAGAAGAAATGTGATATTCAAGATTCATCGGAGAGTGATTGGGATAGCTTGGATCGTCAAAAGGCAAGATTGGAGTAGAAAAAGGAAGTGATTATCGAGGCTTTTTAGGAAGCTATGGCTAGGATTCTTTGACTTAGGAAGCAGAAGTGTTTTTTGTTAAAGCGAGAGTCTGAAATGCTTTGTCGGGGTTTATATACTCTCGATGAGCTTGTAAAGGCTGAGGAAAAGGAGAGATTGGAAAATGAGCGTGTGGAGAAGGAGAAGGAGAAGGAGAAGGAGAAGGAGAAGGAGAAGGAGAAGGAGAAGGAGCAAGCGGTTATTGGCTCGTCGGCGCTTGCTGAAGCTAGTTCGAATGTATTGAACGATTTTGACCCTTCTTTTTTTTTGAGTCCTTCGGATCCCTTTTGGGAAGGTTTGGATAGTGTTAATGAAATGCCTTCAGCTTCTCAGGGCAGCTGAGGTTCTTCTTGAATTCCCAAGTATTTTCCGAATATAGGTAATCTAATTATTTGATCAAATACTTGATTTTGCCTCTAATATATTTACAATCTAGTATTGTTTCGATATTGTATATGGCATTTGGATTGACTGATTCGATTTTTGTTGTGGGCACGTCGGGCGCTCCTGATAGTGCTTTCTCAAGGAGTGAGATATAGAATACTGGATGGATATTTATGGTGTATGGTAATTTCAGTCTATAATTGATTGGTTTTACTACCTTGTCGATTTTGAATGATCCTAGTTTCTTGTGGTCTAGTTTATCGCTTGGTTGTTTCGTCTATATATTTCTTTGAATAAGATAAACTTTATCTTCCTTTTTAAAAATAGATCTTATATTATATGATTCGTTGTAGTACAACATTGTTCTTAAAGCGATGAATTATAGATTTAACAAAAGTTATTCTTGAAGTTCCTTGATTTCTGTGATATCTTTTATGGCTTCGTCTGTATTCATATCTTATAGCAATAGTGATTTATACACTAATAGATTGAATCCAAAGTTAGTATATATTGGTATCACCTTTGTAATTTCTGTTTCTGAAGTATTGTATACAAATTGTGCCAAGAATAATAGCTTAACCCAATTATCTTATTTGTAATTGATATAGCAGCAGAGATAGGCTTCCATTATTTGGTTTAGTCGTTCTGTTTGGCCATTTGTTTGTGGATGGAAAGCTGTTGAGAGCTTTCTTTTGATTCTAAGCAATATTATAAAGATAGATCAAAACTTCGATATAAATAGTTTGTCCCTATTTGAGATAATTTCATTTAGTACATTATATATACTAACTATATTCCTTATAAATATATAGGTAAGATTGTTTGCCTTCCAAATTTTGCAGAATGGTAATATATGAGCGAACTTGGTCAATCTGTCTGTTATTATCAAAATGGAATCGTATTCCTTTTGGGTAATTGGATCTTTGGATAATAATAGTTTTACTACAAAATCCTAAGTAATGGATTTCTATAATTGAGTTGGTAGTTTGGGGGTCTTGAACTGATTATAAGAAGCATATCAGATGGCCTTATTCCTTATATAGATATCACAATTCCCAACTACATTTTCAACTATAATCCTTATCTTTGGAAAATAAACTTCTTTTCTTATTTTAGCAAAGGTTCTAGTAATACCTTGATGCTTATAAGCTAATAGTTTGTATTGTTCAATGATATAATCCTTAATTAGTTTAGAGGGTATATAAAGCTTGTTATAAAAGTGGATGAATCTATTTTCAATAATAAATCCTTTTTCCAGATTATTTAAGGTAGCTAGGATTCTTTTGGCTATAGAGTCTATTGAGTATTCTGTTTTTATGATATTTTTGATAATATTATAATTTACTCCTGAAATAACAGTGAATTGTGGTTTATTGTGAACTAAAGCATTGTTATCTTGTTTTAATATTGTATATGATTTATATATTTTGTTTTGTAAATATTCTGGTTTTTGGCTAAGGGTATCTGCCCTAGCATTTTTGTTTCCTTTGACATATGAAATTCTGAAGTTGTAGGCAGTCATGGTTTCCAACCATCGGATCTATCTTCGATTCAATTCCTTTGTTGTAGTGAAGTAAATCAAGTTCTTATAATTTGTATATATCTGTATTATATATTTTGATCCTTTCAAATATATTCTTTATTCTCTGAAAGTATTCATTATCGCTAGTAATTCCTTGTCGTATATCTCGTAGTTTAGTTTGATTAGTGATAACTTATGTGAATAGTAGGCGATTAATTGCTATTTCTTATTCGAGCCTAATTGGCTTAATACTGCTCCTATAGCATAATCTAAGGAGTCTGTTTCTACAATTATTGGTAGTTCTGGATCGAAAGCTTTGAGGATTGGCTCTTTTGCGAATGTTTCCTTAAGATATTCGAATACTGTCTGGGCATCTTTTGTCCATTGAAACTCTCCCTGATTCTTCTTGATGATTTCGGTCATTGAAGCAGCTATTTTTGAATAATTCTTGATAAATCGTTGGTAAAAGTTGACGAACCTTAGAAAGGATTGTATTTCCTTCATACTAATTGGTGATTCCTATTCCTTGATTGCTTTTACCTTATTAGAGCTCATTTTGAGGCCTTTGGAGAATATGGTATACCCTAGAAACTCTGTTTCCGTGATATGAAACTCACATTTGCTGGGTTTGCATTGAAGATCAGCTTCTTTCAAATACAATAGGATATTGTGGATGTCCTTGATATATTGTTCCTTTGTTTTGGAGAATACCAGAATATCGTTTAGATAATATATATAGCAGATATCTAGGTATTTTCTTAATATATTATTGACCAAATATATATATATTGTAAGTGTATTTATCAATCCGAATAGTATAACCTGATACTTGTATAATCTGTATCAAGTTCTGAATACTGTTTTCCATTCTTTATCTTTCTTTATTCTAATAAGGTGGAATCCATTTCATAGATCAAACTTGGAGAAAATCCTAGCTTTTCCTAATCGATCTCTTAATTCCATAGCTAATAAAAATAGGTATCGATCTTTGATCGTCATATTATTAAACTTGCGATAATCTATGCACAATTTCTTTGTATTGTTTTTCTTTGATATAAATAATATAAGACTAATTGTTTATAAAGAAGATTCTCTAATCTATCCCTTTTCTAATATATTGTCAATATAATCCTTAAGTATCTTTAAATCAAAGATTGATATTAAATAGATTGATCCAAATAAAGATATTTTACCTTTCTTCAATATTATCTTATAATTCTATAGCTTATATTTTGGTAAAGTGTTATAGCCCTTTCTTTCTTCGAAGAGCTTCTTATACTTCTGGTATTATATCGGTATTGGCATTTCGTCCTGTTTCTCTACAAAAGTAATTTCAAGTAATTTCGTCTGCTTGTTCTTTATTTGTATAAAAGGTTCATCTTCCTTCGTTGTTAATGAAGGATCCTGAATTGGGTGTCTTATATTGATAAAATTATTTGCCTTTAACTTATTATTGCATATATACAGCCTCACAAGCTCTAACATATTTTTATGAACATTTTTAGGGAAATTAACAGTTTCCTTAAACCAATCAATCTTGGGGTTGTAGGCTTTTAACCAAGGTATCCTTAGGATGATTTGTTGATTCCTTAATAAAACAATATCAAACTGAATAACCTCTTTATGCTGAGTTATAATCATTTGCAAAAAACAAGTCTTCTACGAAATCTTTCCGTCCAATCCGGTTAATTGTCTATTAACTAATTGCAATTGATATGGTTTCTGTTTCGCTTAAAGCAGTAAGTCTACACCCCCACATATCGGACACCCCCACATTTCGGATACGTCAAAAATCACCCCGCTGTTACGAGGTTTGCCGTCTAGATCACGTGGAAGTGCTCTAGACTCTCGAAGTAGGTTTATAACTAGGCATCAAGCAGGGACTTTAAAGTAATGATAATAAGATGATGCAATTCGTAACTAATAATATAATATACTAAATGATTGATCTTGAACATAAAGCTTTATATTTAATAATATCTCATTCTCTTATATAGACCTTTATCTCCTTTAGATAACTGGGATAGCCAAGTGCTTTTGAAGCGCTGTTATTCTAGAGCTATCCATTACATGATGCTCAATCTCGTAATTGATACTGTATACATCTAAAGCTTTCCTATTTGTATATTCTGATGGTATATACATATATAATCCTCAAATAATCATAATCATATATTAATATAATCGAATCATATCTTGCTTATATATAGCCCAAGCTTATACAAATAAGTCAACTGTTACCTTCATAATATTATCCCTTTCTTTAGTTTAGTGCTAATTTTGAGTGTTTATATTAATATGCCTTTCTTCTTTTTTAAATGATTATATATTTTCTTTCTTTTTTCGTTATACCTTCTTCAATTATTAATAAAAGAAAAGAACAAATTCGTTTTGCTCATCTCATTGAACAGAAAGGTTTCGAAATGCCTTTATACTTGTTATATAAATATATAGATTACAAATATATTGTTTCGCCCTCTAATTCTTTATAGTACAGCAAATATATTCGTAATAGCAAGAAATATGATATTCAAGGTCTATCTGAAAGTGATTAGGAAAGTCTATCCTGACAGAAGGAATAATTGGATTAAAAAGAAAAGAAGGCTATAGCTAAAATTCTATGTTTACAAAAACAAAAGTGTTTCCTATTGAAATATAAATCCGAAATACTTCATTATAGTTTGCAGATTCTTGATGAATTAATAGAGATGAAAGAAAAGAAAAAGTTGGAAAAAGAGTATATAGATAAGGAAATCATTAATGTTATTATTCTTATCCCTAATAGTTCCTTTTCTTTCGATTTCCTCAATCCTTCATTGCCTTTATTATTTAATATCAAGTTCGAGGCTTTATTAGCAGATATAGGTACTTTAAATAGAATACCTGTAATTTCTTAGGGCAATTAAGATCTTTCTTGAGTTCTTATATATTTTCCGAATATAAATAATCTAGTCATTTGATCAAATACTTGACCTTGTTTTTGATATATTTGCAGTCTAATATTGTTTCAATATTATATATAGTATTAAGATTGACTAATTCGATTTCTATAAATAATATATTTGGCGCTTCTGGTGGTACTGGTTCAAACAAGGATATATAGAAAACTAGATGAATATTTATAGTGTATAGTAATTTGAGTTTGTAGTTGACTAGTCCTATTATCTTATCGATTTTGAATGATCCTAGTTTCTTATAATCTAATTTATTGCTAAATTGTTTTATCTATATGTTTCTTTGAATAAGATAAACTTTATCCCTTTCTTTAAGAATAAATCCTATACTTCTTGATTTATTGTAGTACAATATTGTTCTTAAAATAATGAACTATAAATCCAAGAAGAATTATTCCTGAAGCTCCTTGATTTCTGTGATATCTTTTATGGCTTTGTCTGTATTCGTATCTTGTGACAATGATGATTTGTAAGCCAATGGATTGAATCCAAAGTTAATATATATTAATATTACTTTTATGGTTTTTATCTCTGATATATTATATATAAATTATGCCAAAGATAATAATTTAACCCAATTGTTTTATTTATAATTGATGTAGCAATGGAGATAGGCTTCTATTGTTTGGTTTAATCGTTCTGTTTAGCCATCTGTTTATGGATAGAAAGCTGTTGAGAGCTTTCTTTTGATTCCTAACAATATTATAAGAGTAGATTAAAACTTTGATATAAATAGTTTGTCTCTATTTGAGATGATCTCATCTGGTACATTATAAATACTAATTATATTCTGTATAAATATATAAGCAAGATTATCTGCTATCCAAATTTCATAGAATAATATTATATAAACGAATTTGGTTAATTTATCTATTATTATCAATATAGAATCGTATTCCTTTTAAATAATTGGATCCTTAGATAATGATAATTTTACTATAAAATCCCAAACAATAGATTTCTATAGTTAAATAAATAATTTGGGGGTTTTGAATTGATTATAAAATATATACCAAATAGCTTTATTTTTTATACAAATATTATAGTTCCTAACTATATTTTCAATTATAATTCTCATTTTTGGAAAGTACACTTCTTTTCTTATTCTGGTAAAGATTCTGGTAATATCTTGATGTCTATGAGCTGGAAGCTTATATTGTTCTATAACATAATCTTTAACTAAATTAAAGGGTATATAAAGCTTGCTATAAAAATAGATGAATTCATCTTCAATAATAAATCCTTTTTCTAGATTGTCTAATATAATTAGGATTCTTTTGGCTATAGTATCTATTATATATTCTGTTTTTATGATATCCTTAATAGTATTATAATTTATTTCTAAAATAGCAATAAATTATAGTTTATTGTAAACTAAAGTATTATTATCTTATTTTAATATTATATATAATTTGTATATTTTATTTTGTAAGTATTCTGGTTTTCGGCTAAGAACATCTACTTTAGCATTTTCGTTTCCTTTGATATATGAAATTCTGAAGTTATAGATAGCTATAATTTCCGATTATTAGATCTATTATCGATTTAGTTCCTTTATTGTAATAAAATAAACCAAGTTTTTATGATCTATATATATTTATATTATATATTTGGATCTTTTTAGATATACTCTCTATTCCCTAAAAGTATTTATTATCACTAGTAATTCTTTGTTATAAATTTTATAGTTTAGCTTAATAGATGATAATTTGTGTGAATAATAAGTAACTAATTGCTATTTCTTGTTCAAACCTGGTTGACTGAATATTATGTCTATTATATAATCTGAGAAATCTGTCTCCATAATTATTAATAATTCTGGATTAAAAGCCTTAAGAACTGGTTCTTTTACAAATACTTCTTTAAGATATTCGAATACTGTTTGTATTATTTTTGACCATCGAAATTCCCCTTGATTCTTTTTGATAATCTCGATTATTAAGGCAATTATTTTCGAATAATTTTTGATAAATCATTGATAAAAGTTGGCGAACCTTAAAAAGGATTATACTTTCTTTATATTAATTGATGGCTTCTATTCTCTGATTGTTTTTACCTTGTTAGAGCTTATCTTGAGATCTTTTGAGAATATAATATAATCTAGGAATTTTGTTTTTGTGATATGAAATTCATATTTGCTGGATTTGTATTGAAGATCTGCTTCCTTCAAAAGTTGTAGAACATTATGAATATTCTGAATGTATTATTCTTCTGTTTTTGAAAATACCAATATATCATTTAGATAATATATATAGTATATATCTAGATATTTTCTTAATATATTATTGATCAAATGTATATATATTGCTGGTATATTTATCAAACCAAATAGTATTATTTGATACTTGTATAATCTATAGCAAGTTCTGAATACTATCTTTTATTCCTCATCTTCCTTTATTCTGATTAGATAGAATCCGTTTCGAAGATCAAACTTGGAGAAAATCTTGGCTTTTCTTAATTGATCTCTCAATTCTATAATTAATGGAAGTGGGTACTGATCTTTGATCATTATATCGTTAAGCTTATGATAATCTATGCAAAATCTTTTTGTATCATCTTTCTTTAATACAAATAATATAGGGCTAACTATTTATAAGATGGATTCTTTGATCCATTCCTTTTTTAATATATTGCTAATATAATCCCTAAGTATCTTTAGATCAAAGATTGATATTAAATAAATTGGGCTGAATGGAGATATCTTATCTTCCTTTAATACTATCTTGTGATTCTATAATTTATACTTTGATAAAGCATTATGACCTTTTTTTTCTTCGAATAATTTCTTGTACTTCTGATATTATATCAGTATTAATACTTTGTCCTGTTTTATTACAAGAGTGTTTTCAAGCAATTTCTTTTGTTTATTCTTCATTTGTATAGGAGATTCATCTTCCTTTATTGTTAATAAAGGATCTTGAACTTAGTATCCTATATCAATGATATTGTTCGCTTTCAGTTCTTTATTGTATATATTCAGCCTTGTTGGCTCTAGTATATCTTATCGATTGCTTTTCTTTGGAAATGATATAGTTTCCGATGATTAATCAATCTGGGGGTTGTATGCTTTCAATTATAGCATTCTTAGAATGATTTATTGATTCTTTAATGAAACAATATCGAACTGGATAACCTTTTTATACTAGATTATATTCATTTGTAAAGAGTGAGTCTCCTACAAAATCCTTTTGTCCAATCCGGCTAATTATTTATCAACTAATTGCAATTGATATGGTGCTTGTTTCGTTTAGAGTTATACTCCCAAATGCTTTATAATTCCTGATATAATAAAATTTCCTGTAACTCCTGAATCGATTATAACCTGGATTATTTGTCTATTTATCTTCGCAGCACAGTATATCTGATCTGCTTAACCTACAATATTTAATTGACCTTGACCCAAATCCTTATTGTGATTGTTTTTGTCAATTTGGTCAATTTGGTTAATTTGGTCAATTTGATCAATTTTATAATTATGTAATGATCTTTTCGACCCTCCCTTCTTGCAAGGTTTTTTTACTTTTCTTTGGGGAAATTAATCTATAGTTTCCTTATCTGATGAATAAATCTTACAGGAATTATTATAATAAGCTATCCAATTCTTCATTATATATTCTATTGATAATATTTCTTTTAGTTTCTTTTTGATAATAAAAAATGAAGGGGTTTAGAGACACTCCAATTCATATTGATTTATAATATTCAATTTTTCCTGGTCTTGTAGTATTATATCAATTTCTTTTTGATATTCTTTATATTTGTAGCTATTGTCTTTTATTAGATTTGAAATATATAATTGGGATATAAAGGTAATATTGAATTGTCCTTTACCGAATTTCTTATAGTAACCATCTCCTGATAATCTCTTGTTTCAATAATCCCTGACCTAATAGTCTGGTTTGCTATATTCAAAGTATAGCTTATCTTTTTATCTTTGTTCTATTTCTCCCTTAGATAGTTTATTTTTGAAGGTTGTATTCAATTATATAGAGTCTTTATAAGGTTGTCTACTTTTTCGAGATCTTCCTTTATTTTTATAGTATTTGCCATAATCTCGATTTCCTTGAAAGTTAGAGGATCAATATTCTTTTTGATATTTGTATAATATCTCATTTGCTTTAATAAATTCCTTAATTAATTCGTTTAAATCTTCCCAAATACAATTATAATCCAATTCTAACCTAACTTTAGGTTTGAGTTCTTTTTTGTAATGACTTATTATTATGTTTTCTTCTTATTCAATAATACCTATATACCTCCTGAATTCCATAATATATTTGATTATTGACCCTATTTGCTTAAAATTATAGATCTTGGACTTAGTATTTTATAATTCATTAATATTCCTGAATACTTGTTGTATTTCCTTTTTAAATCCTTCAAATTTTTTAAAAATAATTTGAATAGGATATAATCGTTTTTTAGATTTGTTTAAATTGATAAAATAATCTTTGAGGTATGATTGAATCTATTTGGCGGCTTTTTCTTTAAGGTAAGAGGTGGCCCAAATGCTTTTATCAATATTGTAATTGAATTTATCTTTGTTAAATTAGAAATAGATTTTTAATTAAAGCAAGAAGGTTTCTAGTTCTTATCAATTATCTGTAAATCGGTTTGATAAAGCGATTTTAAGAGTTTCGATAACAATGATCTTTTTAAGATCTTCGATACCTTTTATAAAGATATCTTTATCCTTATTGATGCTTTCGGGGATGACCTGGTTATTTATAGTTGGATTGTTAGGTTATAATGTTATAAAAGATATAGTTATCATTACTTATATCGAATCGGTATTTGAGGTAGTAATAATGCTTAAAGTATTATGAGGTTTGCCATCTAGATCATATAGAAATATTTTAGATTCTCAAAGTAGGTTTATAATTAGATATCAAATAGGAATTTTAAAGTAATAATAATAAGATAATATAATTCATAATTAATAATATAGTATACTAAATGATTGATCTTAAACATAAAGCTCTATATTTAATGATATCTCATTCCTTTATATAAATCTTTGTCTCCTTTGGACAATTGGGACAGTCGAGCGCTCCTGGAGCGTTGTTGTTTTAGAGCTGTCCATTATATGATGCTTAATCTCATAATTGATACTGTATACGCCTGAAGCTTTCCTGTTTGTATATTCTGATGATATATATATATATAATCCTTGGGTAACTATAATCATATATTAATATAATCGAATCGTATCTTGCTCGTATATAGCCCAAGCTTATACAAACAAGTCAGCTGTTACCTTCGTAACACCCGCTTTGAGTAATTATTATATTTAGAACTTCAATAACTCTACAATCCTTCTATCAATTGATTCAAAATTTTGAAATTATTATATTCATATAATGAAAAATAATTATACCAAAGACGATCTCCATAGAGCACTCAGAGCGATAGTAAATGGAGCTAGTATCAGGAAGGCTAGCTTGGATTATGGTGTACCACATAGTACACTTCACAATCGTATACATGGTGGTATATCGCATCAAGAAAGTGCCCAAAGCCAGCAAAAGATAGCTCCGATTCAAAAGGAACTATTAGCAAACTGGATATTAGTACAGGAATCTCTTGGTATTAGTATAATATATCAGCAAATAAAAGATATAGTGAATCACTTTCTCATTATATAAAGAGAGGATTCACTAATTGGAAAAAGATGGATAAAGAGCTTTTTCAAACGGAATCCTTTTATTGGAACTAAGAGGTTGTATCGTATCGATTCTGCACGAATCTCTGGTGCTATATCTGATATTATCAAGAAATGGTTCTAATATCTCTTAATTCCTGAAATCAAGGCTATTAAGCCAGAAAACAGATAGAATATAAATGAAGCAGGGATTATAGAGGGTCAGGGACTTAATAGATTAGTAGTAGGAAGTATTAGTCGAAGATTTATTCAGAAAAAGCAACCTGGTTCGAAAGTTTGGATGTCTTTTATCGAATGTATTTCAGTTATTGGAAAAGCACTTAATCCACTCATTATATATAAAGGAAAATCAGTACAACAACAATGATTTCCTACAGATCTTATTCTACATAATGATTGATAGTTCACTGCTACAGAAAATGGATGGACTACGAATGCTACAGCTTTAAAGTGGTTAAAAAAGGTGTTTATCCCTCAAAGTGCTCCCTCCAATCCTGAAGAATGGAGACTCCTTATTTTGGACGGATACAGAAGTTATGAAACTACAGAATTCATGTTAAAATGCTTCATTAATAAGATATATCTTTTATTTCTACTGCCATATATATTACATATACTACAACCACTTGATTTATCAGTATTCTCATCCTTGAAAAACGCATATCGAAAAAAATTCAATCAATTAGATCTATTATCAGATTCTACACCAATTGGAAAGCGAAACTTTCTTTCCTGCTATCAGAAAGCTAGAATAGAAGGTTTAACACTTCAAAATATCACAGTTGAATGGAAAGCTAGCAGTCTTTGACCTAAGAATATAACCAAACCTCTTATAAGTCGACTTCTACTCGAAAACAGTAATAACGAAGTTCTATTATCCAATTCTAAGATTGATAATAATCCCCTGATTCAATTTGATATAGAATCACCTTTTGTTTTATAGGAAACTCCTTATAAAGCATCTGATATTCAAAAATATAAAGATATAATAATTCAGAATAAAACCCTGAATTTAGTAATACAACGATTCTTATTTTGCAAGATTACAAAGGGATTCGATATCAAGGATTATAAACTTTTAGAGATGGAGAATAGAATCAGAAAATTAGAATATCAATTGGATCAACTAGCTCCTAGAAAAAGATGTAAAGTTCGAACATCTCCAAATTCGAAGTTTATAGGGATTAAAGCTATAAAAGAGGCTCAAATTGAAACTGGAGATCATGAAATTGATAGAAATGAATCTTCTATTACTATAGATAGTGACTTTACAGGCGATTGTATTGAAGTTCAAGGGTCGTTGAATAATTGAAGTTTGAAATGTATATAAATTCATTTTTTTAAGTGTCCGAAATGTGGGGGTGTCCGATATGTGGGGGTGTAGACTTAGTAATAAGCGTTTTTTTCAGTAACGAACTTGAATTCCATTGTTAATTCCTTATAAACTTTCTTGAGTTTCTCTGTTTGTATTATAACAGATTGGTTCTTTATTTCTGGAATGTCTGATTTTTGATATACAATTAATTTATATCCAAAGTTGATATAGTTCGGGGAGATTTGGATAGTTTCTGAAGTAGAGTTGTTGTATACGAATTATACTAGGGGTAGTAATCCTATTCAATTATTCTATTAGTAATTTATATAATAGTGAAGACATGTTTCGATAATCTGATTTATTTGTTCGTTCTTTTTATTTGTTTATGAATAAAATGTTATAGATATTTTTCTTTTTATATCTAATAATATTATTAAGGCGATCCAGAATTTTGATATGAAGAGTTTATTCTTATTGAATAATATCTTCTTTAATAATCTATATATTATAATAACTTCTTTTAGAAATATAATTGTTAGGATTTCTATAGTTAAAGTGATTTTGTATAATACTAGTATTATATATTTGATTAATTAATTCATAATAATTAGGAGGTAATCATATTTTACTTTTATTGTTGGATCCTTAGATTTAGGTAATAGTTTTATAAAGTCCTATAATATCAATTTCTATAATGTTGATAATATCTTAATTGTATATATCTATCCATAAGGGGCATAATAAAAAGCCTTGTTCCTGATACAGATATCATATTTGATGACCACTTTTTTAACTATAATTTGGAGTCCCAGACTTCAGTATTATCTCTTAATTCTTAAGTATATCCTTTGTACTCTCTGATGATTATAAGCTGGCAATGTATGTTGTTCTTTGATGAATTCGATGATAATATTGCTTGATAACCAAATTTTCCCTGTGACCTGTATCAATCTATCTATAATTATTGATAGCTTAGATTATTTGATATTTTCCTTATTTAATTATATATCTGTAAATTTGTTTTTCTAGACTTCTATTAATTTATTCTCTAAAACAACAATTTTTATTAGATTCAGAATAAGGTTTCTATTTGATAAAGATTTCAAGATTATTGTCTTTTGATAGGTCTTATTATCCTTATACCTTAATGATCTATTTAATATATTTATCCTTATATTGTCTTTGTTTTTAATATACTTAATTATTAAATTGAAATCAGCTAATTTTTCAGTTCATCAAGTTAATCTTCGATTATTCAGAACCTTAATTGTAATAAAGATTTATAGATTTATATAATCAGTATAAATGATTATTAGGAATTTAGCCTTTTGAAGATAGATTCTTTAATATTTCAATGATTTGATTATAATTATAAGTTCCTTCTTATAGATATTGTAATTCTGCTTTGTCTTATTTATCTTACTGAAATAATAAGTAATTAGATATAGTTTCCTATTGTTATCTCTTTGAAAATGAATTCCTGCTATATAAATATCGGAAATATTTGTTTCAATGATACTTTCTCGATTATTATAATAATTGTATAATATAGGTTCCCTAATGAATCTGTTTTTGATTTCTTGGAAGATTTATTTCATCTTTTCGCTTTATACAAATCCCATACCTTTTTTTGTTATTTCTATAAGTGGTTCTATTATTTTTGAAAAATCTTTGATGAATATCCAACAAAAGTTAGCGAATCCTAATATAGCTTGTATATCTTTGATATTTTTAGATTGTTTCCAATTCTTTATTTTCTTTATTTTCTTTAGATTAATACTTATTTGTCCTAATTCGATTATATATTTTAGGAAGGTTATCTTTTTGATTCCAAACTTATATTTCGATAATTTAAATCGTAAGTTTATCTTCCTAAATACTTTAAGTATTGTAAGGATATATTCCTTATACTCTTTTTCTTTTTAGGAGAAGATAAGGATATTATCTAAATAATAGATTATGAATAAGCTAAATTCCTTAAATATTTTGTTGTTCTATTATTGATATATAATAGATATATTTGTTAATCCAAATGGTATAATAGTATATTCCCATAATCTGAAAAGTAATATAAAAGTGGTCTTTTATTTATATCCTTCCTTGATTTATATAAGATTGAAGGTATTTCTGTTACAAATCATGCTCATTATTATAAAATAAAACTAGTTACTAGTGTTTGAACTGTTTTCTTTATGAGGATCCTTATCGATAAGGAATCCTAGGACAAATAATATCCTAAGAAGAATAAGTTAGGCAATTATAAGGTTTTAGAACAAATATTCTAGAATATAATTTGTTTTAGAAAGATTATCTCAAGATAATATTTGTCCTAGGATTATTGTCCCAGAATTATTATCCCAGGATCTATACAATCTCAGGATTGGAATCATTTTAGAATTAATGTCCTGAGGTTAATAATGGATTATATGATGAATAGACTGAATAATCAGTCTATCCAAACTATTCAATCTAGAGGATAGTCTGGATAGCCAGTTTATCCAAACTATCCAATTATATTCATTAAATATATAGTCAGAATAATTTTATAATTTAGGAGCTTTATATTCAACTTAATTATCAATTAATTTACCTATATTTTATTTGATCTAATAACAACTTCACTTTCAAGTGAACCTTATTAATAAAACCTTAACCTATAATTACCAATCAACGAAACCTCAGACAATCACTATCTTCAATATAGTATCGTTACACTTTGAGTATTGTTTCAGTTAAGTTATATTAATTACAATGAACTTTATTCAGCAATTTATTGAATTAGTTTCTTTCTTCTTTATTGGAGCTTTAGGGCAAATTGCCGCCAATATGAAGCTGAGACAAGTAATCCAAATATCTATCTCTAATCTATTTTATAGAGATTGTAGCAAGTATCGAGTTTTTGTTGTACAAACTGATCTTTACTATATTTTTAATGAACATCTTTTCTTAATACAAATGCAGAGGATCTTATGGCTAATCTCGTTCTTCCGAGAAATTGTGTTCAATTGGATCGAACCTTTCTTTAATGATCTAATAATCAAAAGTACTAATGGTCAACTTAATGAAAATATGAAATTTGAGATATATTATCTTTTTGGTATTTACAAATCATTTCGACAAGGTTTCAATAAGGTTTTCAGGGAAGTTGACCTTGATCATATAATTGAGAGAGTATTACAATAATTTAAGCAGATAGGGTTAATCATAATCTATACTGCTAAATTCCAATAATACATTAGACATATTATATAAGATAATGATTACTTTAGATCCCAGTTTTATAAAGGATTTAAGGATATCATCAAGGATGAGCTAATAAGAGCTTCAAAACCACCAAATCTTTCTAAATTAATCGAAACCTTTATTCTAATTGATAATCGTTTTTACAAAAGATAAATAAAGAAAAAAGAAATCACTCAGGAAAATAGAAAGTTTTCTAAACTTTAATATCAAAACAGATACTACAATACCAACGATCTAATGGAATTGGATAAAGCCGAACATCGATATAAATCAAACAAACTTAACGTCAAAGAAAAAAAAAGATACAAAAAGAATAATCTATATTTCACCTACAGAAAAAATAGGTATATATCTTGAGACTATAATCAAAAGAAGCTATTCGTTACAAAAGGCAAAAAACAAGTAAGATTTGGAAACAGGAAACAGGAACCCTAAGAAATAGGTATATTAAAGGGTAATTTTCATAAAATTGGATTATTAGAAAAAGAGTTACCCTAATCATATCCAGAACAATTCAGAGAGTTAAACTTGATCATTCTATATACAAAAATAAAATCATCCAGAAATACCAACAAGGAAATCGAATTTACAAAGAACCATAAATCAGTCGAATTGCTCGAAGAGAAAGGATCTATTGAAGTATTCAAAGACAACCAGCGAATCAATATAATTCATCTAAGACCTTAAAAGAACGAGCTATAGTATCTGACCAATTATCTCAATGGAAAACAAATATAATACTATCACAAAAAACGAAAACCTGATTTTATAAAAAAATATCAGATTCATGATCATCCAACCCTGTTGATCCTTTATATTGTCATTTATAGCGACCCTTACCGAATAGTATTCAAGAAGAATACAAAAAAAAGCAACGCTAAGAGATTTATTATGAATTTAGGCTCCCCTTATACTAATAAAGGATAGGAGCATAGTAATTATAACCTAGAAATTGGAGATGTATAGGAAATCCTGTTACAAATAAAATATCACAGAATTTGGTGTAGAATTAATTATTACTATAAATATCAATAAACTAAGGATTATTACCAAGACTTTCAAATAGGATTAATAAAATTATTGATAGCTATACCCTATAAATTATTGAGTATAAGCAAACATTAACATAAATAGTTGAATCTCTTCATCAAAAAACAGAATACCGAACCACTATTGCTAGAACTCAATAATACAATTGGAATTGGACAATTAATCATAGAAATCAATCTCAGAAAATAGAAAGTTAAAGCTTTGATCGATTCAGGAGCTATAAGAATATTCATAAATCTCAACTTCATTGAAGAAAATAAAATCTTTATTAAGCTAAAAGAATATCTGTATCAACTAATATTATTAGGAGAAAAGAAGATTGAAATAAACAAATAAATACAAAAACAAACTAATACTTTAAAAATGATTATATTTAGAGGGTATACAAAATAAGTCAAATTGGACTTAGTATTATTGGATAGATATATAGTAGTCTTAGAAACTCTTTGGATTAGAAAATATAATCCAAATATTGATTGGGCAGAAGATACCTTTATATTCGATTATTGCAAATATAAGAACGAATGATTATATAATCCAAAGGAACAGACTTTTGGGGAGATCGGATATTGTACTATAATAGCCATAGATCCTCTACTAATCGACAAGATCGATGCAAAAAAGATTCCAGTACAATACAGAAAATTCGCCAAACTATTCGAAGACCTATAAGATTTGAAAACTTTGCTAAAATATAAATCTTGGGATTATAAAATCAATTTCAAAGAAGGATTTATATTCTCAATTAAGAGATTAAGATCATATAATCTTAATACCTTAAGAATATGGGAAGAATACTGATCGAAAATTGAAAAGAAAGAATGGATTAGGAAATCCAAGTTTCTTTATATATCTAATATATTATTAATATTCAAAAAAAGAGATCCGAATAATCAATTTTATAAAGATTATCATCAAATAAATAATAGGATCATCAAGGATATGTACCTTATACCTAAAGTCTAGGAACTAAGAGATAAATTAAGTAAGGCAATGATTTATACTAAACTGGATCAAAGAAATGCCTTTAATCTCATACAAATCAAAAAAGGATATAAATAGAAGATCACTTTTATATTACCTTCTGGATTATAGGAATATATTATTATACTATTTGGATTAATAAATGTATTTGTTATATATCAATAATAGAACAATGAAATATTTAAGGAGTTTAGTTTATTTGTAATTTGTTATTTGGATGATATCCTGATCTTTTCTTAAAAGAAAAAAGAATATAAGGAATATATTCTCAAAGTATTTGAAATATTTAGAAAGGTCGATTTATAACTCAAATTATCGAAATATAAGTTTGAAGTTAAGAAAGTAACCTTCTTGGAATATATAATCAAAGCAGGACAAATAAATATTGATTTAAAAAAAACTAAGAAAATAAAAAATTAAAAATAATCTAAAAATATTAAAGATATATAGGTTATATTAGGATTCATCAATTTTTGTCGAGTATTTATCAAAGACTTTTCAAAAATGATAGAACCACTTATAGAAATAACAAAAAAAGATATAGGATTTATATAGAACAAAAAGGCAAAACAAACTTTCCAAGAAATTGTTACGAGGTTTGCCGTCTAGATCATGTGGAAGTGCTCTAGGCTCTCGAAGTAGGTTTATAACTAGACATCAAGCAGGGACTTTAAAGTAATGATAATAAGATGATATAATTTGTAATTAATAGTATGGTATACTAAATGATTGATTTTGAGCACAAAGTTCTATATTTAATGAAATCCTATTCCTTATATAGATCTTCGTTTCTTGATCGAATATCGACTTCGATATTCGATCTTGTCGAATATCGATTTCGATGATCGATCCCATCAATTATCGACTTCGATCTTCGATATATCATGTGATTTGATACTATATATGCCTGAAGCTTTCTTGTTTGTGTATTCTGATAGTATATGCACCTACGATCCTTAGGTAACCATAATCACATACTAATATAGTCAAATCGTATCTTATTTGCACATGGCCTTAGCTTATACAAACAAGTCAGCTGTTACCTTCGTAACAGAAATCAAGAATAGATTTATTAGGGAATCTATACTTTACAATTATTATAATGATCGAGAAAGTATTATTGAAACAAATGCTTTTGATATCTATATAGTAGGAGTTCATTTTCAAAAAGATAACAATAGGAAATTACATCCAATAACTTATTATTTCAATAAGATAAATAAAACAAAGCAGAATTACAATATTTATAAGAAAGAACTTATAATTATAATCAAATCATTGAAACATTGGAGAATCTATCTTCAAAAAGCTAAATTCCCAATAATCATCTATATTGATTATATAAACCTACAAATCTTCATTATAATTAAGGTCCTGGATAATTGAAGATTGGTTCGATAAACTAAAGAATTAGCTAATTTCGACTTAATAATTAAATATATCAAAGAAAAGAATAATGTAAAAGCAGATATACTAAGTAGACCATTAAGGTATAAAGATAATAAAACCTATTAAAAGATAGCAATCTTGAAATCTTTATCAAATAGAAATCTTATTCCAAATTTAACAGAAATTGCTGTTTTAGAAAATAAACTAATAGAAATCTAGAAAAACAGATTTACAGATATACAATTAAATAAGGAGAATATCAAATGATTTAAGCCATTAATAACTATAAATGAATTAATATAAATCATAAAGAAAATTTGGTTACCAAATAGCATTGCCACTGAATTCATCAAAGAACAGTATATATTGCTAACTCATAATCATCAGGGAATATGAAGAATATACTTAAGAATTAAGAGATAATATTGAAATCCAGGATTCCAAACCATAATCAAAAAAGTGGTCATCAAATGTGATACTTATATCAGGAACAAGGCTTCTCGCTATACCCCTTATAGACAAATATATATAATTGAGATACCACCAATATTATAGAAATCAATATTATAAGACTTTATAGATCTATTATCTAAATCCAAAGATTTAACGACAAGAATAGAATACGATTATCTCCTGATCATTATAAATCGATTGATTAAGTATATAATATTAGTATTATACAAGATCATCTTAACTACAAAAACCCTAATAACTATATTCCTAAAAGAAGTTATTGTAATATATAGATTATTAAAAGAGATATTATCTGATAGAAATAAATTCTTTATATCAAAATTCTGGATTGTTTTAATAATATTATTAAATATAAAAAAGAAAATATTTATAATATTTTATTTATAAACAAATAGAGGAAACGAACAAATAAATTAGATTGTTGAAATATATCTTTATTATTATATAAATTATCAACAAAATAATTGAATAGAACTATTACCTTTAATATAATTTATATATAATAGTTTTACTTCAGAAACTATCCAAGTCTCCCTGAATTATACCAATTTTGGATATGAATTAATTGTATACCAAAAATCAGATATTCTAGAAATAAAGAACCAATCTGCTATAATACAAACAAAGAAACTCAAGGAAATTCATAAGGAATTAGCAGCAGAATTTAAATTTGTTGCTGAAAGAAACATTTATTATTATAATAAGAAGTATAATCAAAAACTAACATTAAAGGAAGGGGATAAAGTCTATTTATTCCGAAAAAACATTGAGATAAAAAGATCAAATACAAAACTGGACTACAAGAAATTGGGATCATTCAAAATCAAGAAAATTAAGGGATCCTTGAATTATGAATTGATATTATCAAGAAGTATGAATATCTATCCAGTATTTTATATATCCTTGCTTGAACTAATACTATCAGAAGTATCTAAAACTTCTGAAACCGAAATTATATTTATTAATCAAAACATCAAGTATAAAATAAAGAAAATACTAGATTGCAAATATATTAGAAATAAAGTCAAATATTTGATAAAATAAAAAAATTACCCGGATTTCAAGAATATATAGGAATTAAAGAAAGACCTTAAGCACCTTAAGAAGTTTGAGGAATTTTGTCAACAAAATCTGGATTTACCTAGAAAAAAGGAGAATTCAATATAGCTTATATAAACGGCGAATTTATCGAATATAAAAAAGAAGGTTCGAAGAAGTTGGAATTAGTTGTAGAAAGTTCAGGATCAAATTGACCAAATTGACCAAAAGGGTCGGGAGGAATAACAAATATTGAAATTGCAGCAATTTCTTTTTTTTTTCTTTTTCAAATCTTTCTTTCTTCTTTAGAGTATTGAGCTTATCCAAAGAATTTAAACCAGCCATAATCATTTTTTGTTCACGTTCATCCAGAAAACATTATTGTTTTCAGAGACGAAGAATCTTAATCATAGCCTTTTCCTCCTTTTCACAAAGTTTTTGTTGTTGATAATCGATAGAGGACCAATCGGAAAGAGATAGTATAATATTCTTCAACTTTATATCACAAGTTCTTTTATGACAACAATATTCAGTATATCTATTATTATTGGAACCTGATTCCAAAATAACACAACGACGATTGGCCTTTTCATATCAAGTACAAACAACCATCTCACTTCCTGTTTGTTCGATTCGATTTCCAAGTTCCAATTGCTTTATTCGTTTTCGAATATATTAAAGTAGTATATTGTAAAAAGAAAGGAAGGAATGTAAACAATAGATATTATGGGTCTCGTATTAGTTATAAGTGATTAAGAACAACACTTGACTAGAAAGGGGATAGTGTTACGAATCATATTTATTATTATAAAATAAAACTAGTTATTAATATTTGAGCTATTTTCTTTATAAGGATCCTTATTGATAAGGAATCCTAGGACAAATAATATTCTAGGACAAATAGTATCCTAGAAAGAATGGATTAGGTAATCATAAAGTCCTAGAACAAATGTCTTAGGATATGATTCGTTTTAGAAAGATTATCCCAGGATAATATTTGTCCTAGGACTATTATTCCAAGATTATTATTTTAGGATCTATACAATCCCAGAATTGGAATCATTTTAGGATTAATATTCTGAAGCTAATAATAGATCATATAATAAATAAACTAGATAGTCAATCTATCCAAACTATCCAATCTAAAAGATAATTTGGATAGCTAGTCTATCCAAGTTATCCAATTATATTCATTAAGTATATAATCAGAATAGTTTCATAATTTAGAAGCTTTATACTCAACTTAATTATCAATTAATTTACCTATATTCTACTTGATTTAATAATGACTTCATTTTCAAGTGAACTTTATTAATAAAGTCTTAACCTACAACTATCAACCAACGAAACCTCAGGCAGCCGCTGCCTCCAGTACAGTATCGTTACAATTTCTTTGATCCAGCTTAGTATAGATCATTGTCTTATTTAATTTATCCTTTAGCTCCTAAATTTTGGGTATAGGGTATATATCCTTAATGATCCTATTGTTCATTTGATGGTAATCTTTGTAAAATCGATTATTTGGATCTTCCTTTTTGAATGTTAATAATATATTAATTATATAAAGGGACTTGGATTTCCTAATCCATCCTTTTTTTTCAGTTTTAGATTAATACTCTTTTTATATTCTTAAAGTATTAGGGTTATATAGTCTTAATTTCTTGATTGGAGATATGAATCCTTCTTTGAAATTGATCTTATGATTTTAAGGTTTATATTCTGACAGGGCTTTCAAGTTCTGTGGGTCTTCGAATAGCTTGGCGAATTTTCTGTATTGTACTGGAATCTTTTTTGTATCGATCTTATCGATCAGTGGAGGATTTGTGGCTGTTATAATATAGTATTTGGCCTCCCTAGAAGTCTGTTCCTTTGAATTATATAATCATTCGTTTTTGTATTTATAATAATCGAATATAAGGGTATCTTTTATTTAATCAATATTTGGATTATATTTTCTAATTCAAAGGGTTTCTAAGATTACTATATATCTATTTAATAATATTAAGTTCAATTTGATTTATTCTATATGCCCTTTTAACATAATCATTTTGAGAGTATTAGTTTGTCTTTATACTCATCTATCTATTCCAGCCTTTTTTCCTTCTAATAATATTAGTTGATATAGATATTCTTTAAGTTTAATAAGGATTTTATTTTCTTTAATAAAGTTAGGATCTATGAATATTTTTATAACTCTTGAATCGATCAAAGCTTTAATTTCTTGTTTTCCGAGATTGATTCTTATAATTAATTATCTAATCCTAATTTTACTATTAAGTTTTAATAATAATGATTTGATGATCTGTTCTTTAATGAGGAGGTTCAATTATTCTTATTAATGTTTGCTTATACTTAATAATCTATAAGATATAGTTATTAATAGTTCTATTGGTTCTATTTGAAAATCTTGATAATAATCTTCAATCTATTAGCATTTGTGATAACAATTAATCTTACATTAAATCTTGTGATATCCAACTTGTACCAGGATCTCCTATACATCTCCAATCTTTAGGTCATAATCGCTGTGCTCTTATTCTTCATTAGTATAAAGAGAATCTAAATTTGCAATGAATCTTCTAATATTGCTTTTCCTTGTATTTTTCTTGAATATTATTCGATAAAGGTTGTTATAAATGATGGTGTATAAGATCAATAAGATTGGATGATTATAAGTCTGATGTTTCTCTACAAAATCAGGTTTCTATTCTTTATAATAATATTATATATATTTTTTATCAAAATAATTAATTATATATTATAATTTGTTTTCTTAAGGTCTTAGATGAACTTTATTGATTTGCTGATTGTTTTTGGATCCTTTAATAGATCCTTCCTTTTCGAATAGTTCGACTGATTCATAGTTCCTTATAAACTCGATTTCCTTATTAGCATTTTTGGATAATATAACCAAGTCCAATTCCCTGAGTTGTTTTGGATATAATTGAGGTAACTCCTTTTCTAATAATTCTATTTTGTAAAAATTACCCTTTAGTATGCCTACTTCTCGGGGTCCCTGTCTTTTGTTTCCAAATCCTATTTGTTTTTTGCTTTTCGCAACAAATAGCTTCTTTTGATTATAGTCTCAAGATATATACTTATTCTTTTCATAGATGAAATATAGATTATTCTCTTTACATCTTTTCTTTTCTTTAACGTTAAGTTTATTTGATTTATGTTAATATTTAGCTCTATTTAATTCTATTGGATCGTTGGTATCGTAATATCTATTCTAATACTGAGGTTTAGAAAACTTTTTATTTTCCTGAATAATTCCCTTTTTCTTCATTTGTCTTTTATAGAAATGATTGTTAATTAGAATAAAGATCTTGATTAATTCAGAAAGATTTGATGGTTTTGGAGCTCTCATTAACTTGTCTTTGATGATATCTTTGAGTCCTTTATAGAATTAGGATCTAAAATAATTATTATTTTATATAATATATCTGATATATTATTGAAATTTAGTAATATAGATTTTAATTGATTTTATCTATTTAAATTGTTGTAATACTCTCTCAATTATATGATCAGGATCAACTTCCTTGAAATCCTTGTTGAAACCTTGTTGGAATGATTTGTAAATATCAAAAAGATAATGTATCTTGGATTTCATATTTTCATTAAATTGATCATTAATAGTTTTGGTTATTAGATTATTAAAGAAAGATTTAATTTAATTAAATATAATTCCTTGGAAAAATAAGATTAATTATAAGATCCTTTATATTTATATTAAGAAAAGATATTTATTAAAGATATAATAAAGATCAATTTATATAACAAAAGCTTGATACTTATTATAATCTTTATAAAATAGATTAGGGATGGATACTTGGATTGCTCGTCTCGATTTCATTGTCACGAATCACGCTCATTATTATAAAATAAAATTAGGTACTGATGTTTGAGTTGTTTTTCCTATAGGGATCTTTATCGATAAAGAATCCTAGAACAAATATTGTCCTAGAATAAATAGTATCCTAAAAAGAATAAATTAGATAATTATAAAATCTTAAAATAAATATTTTAGAATATAATTTGTTCCAGGAATATTATTCTAGAATAATATTTGTTCTAAGATTATTATTTCAGGATCTTTACAATTTTAGGATTGGAATCATTTCAAGATTAGTATCTTGAAGCTAATAATAGATCATATAATAAGGAGCCTTGGGAGCTCTGAAAGCTTCTAGAGCTCCAGAAGCTTTTTAGAGCTCTAAGACTCCTCAAAGCTCTTTTATATTCATTAATATATAATTAAAATAATTTTATAATTTAAGAGCTTTATATTCAATTTAGTTATTAATTAGTTTACCTATATTTTATTTGATTTAATAACAATTTTATTTTTAAGTAAATTTTATTAATAAAGCCTTAATCTATAATTATTAATTAATAAAACCTTAGATAATTATTGCCTTCAATATAGTATCGTTATACTTTAAATATTATTTCAATTAAATTATATTAATTACAATGGACTCTATTCAGCAATCTGTTAAACCAGTTTCCTTCTTCTTTATTAGAGCCTTAGGGCAAGCTGCTACTAATATGGAGCCGAGATAAACAATCCAAGTATCTATCCTTAATTTATTTTATAAAGATTATAACAAGTATCAAGCTTTTATTATATAAGCTAATCTTTATTATATCTTTAATAGATATTTCTTCTTAATATAAATATAGAGGATCTTATAATTAATCTTGTTTTTCTAAGGAATTATATTTAATTGAATTAAATCTTTCTTTAATAATCTAATAACCAAAATTATTAATGATTAACTTAATGAAAATATGAAATCTGAGATATATCATTTTTTTGATATTTATAAATTATTTCGATAAGGTTTCAATAAGGATTTCAAGGAAGTTGATCCTGATCATATAATTGAGAGAGTATTACAACAATTTAAATAGATAAAATCAATTAAAATCTATATTACTAAATTTCAATAATATATCAGATATATTATATAAAATAATGATTATCTTAAATCCTAATTCTATAAAGGACTCAAAGATATCATTAAGAATAAACTAATGAAAGCTCCAAAACTATCAAATCTTTTTGAGTTAATCAAGACCTTTATTCTAATTGATAATTGTTTCTATAAAAGATAAATAAAGAAAAAGGGAATTATTCAGAAAAATAGAAAATTTTCTAAACTTTAATATCAGAACAGATATTATAATATCGGTGATCTAATGAAATTAAATAGAGCTGAATATCGATATAAATTAAACAAACTTAATATTAAAGAAAAGAAAAGATATAGAAAGAATAATCTATATTTTATTTATAGAAAGGATAGATATATATTTCGAGATTATAATCAAAAAAAGTTATTCGCTATAAAAGACAGGAAACAAATAAGATTTGGAAATAGGAAATAAGGATCTCAAAAAATAGATATATTAGAAGATAACTTTTACAAAATTGAATTGTTAGAAAAAGAGTTATCTTAATTATATCCAGAACAATTTAAAGAATTAGATTTGATTATTTTATATATAAAGATAAAATCATTCAAAAATACCAATAAGGAAATCGAGTCTATAAGGAACCCTAAATCAATTGAACTATTCGAAAAGGAAGGATCCATCGAAGGATCTGAAAGCAATCAGCAAATCAATAAAGTCCATCTAAAACCTTAAAAAGACGAATTATAATATCTGATCAATTATTTTGATGGAAAATATATATAATATTATTACAAAGAACAAAAACCTAATTTTATAGAAAAATATTAGATTCATAATTATCCAACCTTATTGATCCTTTATATCATTATATATAACAACTTTTATCGAATAGTATTCAAAGAAAATATAGGAGAAAGCAATATTAGGAGATTTATTATAGATTTAGGCTCTCTTTATATTAATGAAGGATAGGAGCACAATAATTGTGACCTGGAGATTGGAGATGTATAGAAGATCCTGTTACAAGTTGAATATTATAGAATCTGGTATAAAATTAATCATTATCATAAACATTAATAGGCCAAAGATTATTGCCAAGATTTTCAAATAGAATTAATAGATTTAATAATAACTACTCTCTACAAATTATTGAATATAAACAAATATCAATATAAATGATTGAACCTCCTTATTAAAAAACAAATCATTAAATCATTATTATTAGAACTTAATAATACAATTAGGATTGGACAATTAATTATAGAAATCAATTTTGGAAAACAAAGAGTTAAAGCTTTAATCAATTCAAAAGTTATAGAAATATTTATAAATTCTAACTTTATTGAAAAGAATAGAATCCTTATTGAATCAAAAGAATATTTGTATCAACTGATATTATTAGAAGGAAAAAAGGCTGGAATAGATGAATAAGTACAAAGACAAATTAATACTCTCAAAATAGTTATATTAAAAGGGTATATAAAACAAATCAAATTGGACTTAATATTATTAGATAGATATATAATAATCTTGAGAACCTTTTGGATTAGAAAATATAATCCAAATATTGATTAAGTAAAAGATATCTTTATATTCGATTATTATAAATATAGAAATGAATAATTATATAATTCAAAAGAATAGATTTCCAAAAAAATTAGATATTATATTATAACAGTTACAGATCCTTTATTAATTGACGAGATTGATATAAAAAAGATTCCAGTGTAATATAGAAAATTCGCTAAGTTGTTCAAAAACCTATAGGATTTGAGAGCTTTATCAGAATATAAGCTTTAGGATTATAAAATCAATTTCAAAGAAGGATTTATATCTTCAATTAAGAAATTGAGATCATATAATCTTAGTACTTTAAGAATATAGAAAGAATATTGATTTAAAACTGAAAAGAAAGAATAGATTAGGAAATCCAAATTCTTTTGTATAATTAATATACTATTAGTATTTAAAAAAGAAGATCTAAATAATTAATTTTATAAAGATTATTATTAAATGAATAATAGGATTATTAGGGATATATATCTTATATCTAAGGTCTAAAAGTTAAGGGATAAATTAAGCAAAATAATAATCTATATTAAGCTAGATTAAAGAAATACCTTCAATTTTATACAAATTAAGGAAGGATATAAATAGAAGATTGCTTTTATATTATCTTTTGGATTATAGGAATATATTATTATATTATTTGGATTAATAAATATACCTATTATATATTAATAATAAAATAATAAAATATTTAAGAAGTTTAATTTATTTATAATTTGTTATTTAGATGATATCCTTATCTTCTCCTAAAAAAAGGAAGAATATAAGGAATATATTCTTAAAGTATTTGAAATATTTAAAAAGATCGATTTATAACTCAAATTATCGAAATATAAGTTTGAAATCAAAAAGGTAATCTTTTTGGGATATATGATCAAATTAGGATAAATAAATATTGATCTAGAGAAAACCGAGAAAATAAAGAATTGAGAACAATCTAGAAACATCAAAGATATATAGGCTATATTAGAATTCGTCAATTTTTGTTGAATATTCATCAAAGACTTTTCAAAAATAATAGAATCACTTATAAAAATAATAAAAAAAGATATAGGATTTATATAGAGCAAAAAGATAGAATAAGTTTTCTAGGAAATTAAGGATAGATTTATTAAGGAACCTATACTTTATAATTATTATAATAATTGAGAAAGTATCATTGAAATAAATGTTTCTGATACTTATATAATAGGAGTTCATCTTCAAAGAGATAATAATAAGAAACTATATCCAATTGCTTATTATTTCAGCAAGATAAATAAGACAAAACAGAATTACAATATTTATAAGAAGAAACTTATAATTATAATTAAATTATTGAAATATTAGAGAATCTATTTTTAAAGGATTAAATTCCCAATAATTGTCTATATTGATTATATAAATCTATAAATCTTTATTATAATTAAGATCCTAAATAATCAAAGATTGACTTAATAAATTGAAGAATTAATTGGTTTCGACTTAATAATCAAATATATCAAAGATAAATATAATATAAAGGTAGATATATTAAATAAGTTATCAAAATATAAGAATAATAAGATCTATTAAGAAATAATAATTTTAAAATCTTTACCAAATAGAAATCTTATTCTGAATTTAATAAAAATTGTTGTTTTAGAGAATAAATTAATAGAAATCTGAAAAAACAAATTTATAAATATATAATTAAATAAGGAAAATATTAAATAATCTAAGTCACCAATAATTATAGATGGATTGGTATAGATCATAAGGAAAATTTAGTTATTAAATAGTATTATCATCAAATTCATCAAAGAATAATATATATTGCCAATTTATAATTATTAGGGAGTATAAAGAATATATTTAAGAATTAAGAGATAATATTGAAGTCTGGGACTCCGAATTATAATTAAAAAAGTGGTTATTGAATATGATATCTGTATCAGGAACAAGGTTTCTCGCCATGCCCTTTATGAATAAATGTATACAATTGAAATACCATCAACATTATAGAAATCGATATCATAAGACTTTATAGAACCGCTATCTAAATCCAAGGATCTAATAATAGAAGTAGAGTATGATTATCTCCTAGTTATTATAAATCGATTAATCAAATATATAATATTAATATTATATAAGATCATCTTAATTATAGAAACCCTAATAATTATATTCCTAAAAGAGATTATTATAATATATAGATTATTAAAAAAAATATTATCCAATAAAAATAAATTCTTTATATCAAAATTCTGAATTGTTTTAATAGTATTATTAAATATAAAAAGGAAAATATCTATAATATTTTATTTATAAACAAATAAAAAGAATGAATAAATAAATCAAATTATTAAAATATATTTTTGTTGTTATATAAATTATTAACAAAATAATTAAATAGGATTATTATCTTTAGCATAATTTGTATATAATAACTCTACTTTAGAAACTATTCAAAACTCTCCAAATTATATTAATTTTAGATACAAATTAATTATATATTAGGAACTAAATATTTCAGAAATAAAGAATCAATCTGTTATAGTATAGATAAAGAAACTTAAGGAGGTTTACAAGAAATTAGCAGCGGAATTCAAGTTTGTTACCGAAAAGAATATTTATTACTATAACAAGAAACATAATCAGGAATCAATATTAAAGGAAGGGAATAAAGTCTATTTACTTCAAAAAAACATTGAAACAAAAAGATCAAGTATAAAATTAGATTATAAAAAATTGGGATTATTCAAAATCAAGAAAATTAAGGGATCCTTAAATTATAAATTGATATTATCAAGAAGTATAAACATCCATTCAATATTTTATATATCCTTGCTCGAACTAGTATTATCAAAAGCACCTAAAGCTCCTGAAACCGAAATCATATTTATTGATCAAAATGTTAAATACAAAATGAAGAAAATATTAGATTACAAATATATTAGAAACAAAATTAAATATTTAATAAAATAGAAAAATTATTTGGATTCTGAGAATATATAGAAATTAAAGAAAGATTTTAAGCATCTTGAAAAGTTTGAAGGGTTTTATTAATAAAATCTGGATTTATTCAAAAAGAAAGAGAATTTAATATAATTTATATAAATAATAAATTCATCAAATATAAAAAAAAGGATTCAAAGAAATCAGAACTAATTATAGAAAGTTCAGAATTAAATTGATCAAATTGATCAAAAGGATTGGAAAGAACAACAAGCATTGAAGTTACAGCAATTTCTCTTTCTTTTTCCTTTTCTTACCTTTTCTTTTCCTTTAAGACATCAAGTTCATTAAGGTACTTGAGCCTATAATATAATATTTCATTATATCATTTTTTGAGTTATATTTTCTGTTTAACAAAGCAAATAGTCTTAGCAGAAGATTCAGTAATTTTAGTATCCAATTTATCGACCTATCAATCAAGACTCTCCCAATTATGCTCTTAAGGAATCTCATAATCCCAATCATCTTCCAAACGAAACTTAATATCACAAAAGACAGAATTTTGTATACATTCCAAATAATATAAACAATATTTATCGAAGAGATCTTTAACACAACAATAATCCTTTTGTTAATAATAAGAATAAAGAATTATCTTGATATTAATAAAATTGATAATTATAGTTAAATATATATGTTCCTTTTTCTTTTTTTAAATTAAATTATTAAAAGAATCAGAATTATTTATAATAAAGAAAGAGAAACAAATAAAACATTAAAGAATATAAATATTAGATATTACAAAGATTGGATAATTATAAGTGATCAAAAATGATATTTAATTAGAAAAGGGATAGTATTATAAATCACATTTATTATTATAAAATAAAACTAGATACTAATATTTGAGCTATTTTTCCTATAAGGATCCTTATTGATAAAGAATTTTAGAATAAATATTATTCTAAAATAAATAATATTCTAAAAAGAATAATTTAGGTAATTATAAAGTTCTAAAACAAATATTCTAGGATATAATTCATCCTAGGAATATTATCTTAGGATAATATTTGTTTTAGGATTATTATCCCAGGATCTTTACAATCCTAGAATTAGAATCATCCTAGAATTAATATTCTAAAGCTAATAATAGATTATATAATAAGAAGTTTTGGGAACTTTAAAAGCTCCTAAAATTCCAAAAGCTTTTTAGAGCTTTAAGATTTCTCAAAATTTCTTTATATTTATTAATATATAATTAAAATAGTTTTATAATTTAGGAGCTTTATATTCAACTTAATTATCAATTAGTTTATCTATATTCTACTTGATCTAATAACGACTTCATTTTCAAATAAACCTTATTGATAAAGCCTTAACCTACAATTATCAACTAACAAAACCTCAGGCAGCCGCTGCCTCCAATACAGTATCGTTACATTCATATTAACAATAGCCTATCCTAAGGCTCCGATAAAGGAGAAGGAAATTGGTTCAATAGATTGTTGAATGAAATCTATTGTAACTGATATAGCTTAACCAAAACAATGCTCAAAATATAACGATATTATACTAGAGACAACAGCTGCCTAAGATTTCGTCAATTAATAGTTGTAGATTAAAGCTTTATTACTAAGATTTACTTAGAAGTAAAGTCGTTACTAGATCAAGTAGAATATAGATAAACTAATTGATAATTAAATTGAATATAAAGCTCCTAAACTATGAAATTATTCTAACTATATACTGATTCCTTCTTAGAGCCCTGAGGAGCCTGCGCTCTTAGAGGCTCCTAGGAGCCTTGAGGAGCCTACGCTCCTAAAGGCTCCATCATATGATCCTTATAAGCCTCAAGATACTAATCCTGGGATGATTCCAATCCTGGGATTATAGAGTTCTTAGAATAATAGTCTTGGGATAAATATTATCCTGGGATGCTTTACTTTAGGACAAATCATATTCTAGGATATTTGTTCTAGGATTAAATGATTGCCTAGCCCTTTTTTCCTAAGATACTAACAATCCTAAGATTCTATTAATCCTAGGATTCCTTATCAATAAGGATTCCTACAGAAACAATGGCTCAAACCCTTGTACTTAGTTTTGTTTTCTAATAATAAGTATGGTTTGTGACAAAGGGTTTTATTGAGAAAGAGGATAAATAAATAATATAAAAGATCAATACAACACTTTCTGTACAAAAGATTTTTCAAGATTTGCAAAAAAAGATCGATATAAATAAGATAATCAATCTTCAATTCTCAAATGTATTATATATAATGAATCAGAATATTAATCTATTAATTATATTTTAAAAGAATGAAGGAAAGTATTTCATTAATTTATAATGAAAGAAGAAGAAGAAGATATAGATAAAGAAGAATATCATCAATTTGTAATCGATTATAAAGGTATCAAGAAAGAAGATATTAAGGATTATTCGGATAAAGAAGTCCTTAAAGATAATTGTATAATACAATTCGTATTAATTCATTTCATAGAAATATATAGAAATAAAAAAATTGAACTATTTAGTTAATAAATTCTTGTATATACTTTCCTATAACAAAATCAATTTTCATAATTATATAAGAAGATCAACAAATTCAATAAAGTTTTCCAATTCGAAGAACGATATTCTTCAAATATATTCCAAGGAATTATTCTTGATATAGAAGCCTCAGATATATCTATAATAGATATATAACAAATTTAAGTTTTGAAAAGAATTAAAGAAGAATTTATTCTTTATCACATGAAAAAAGATCAATATAATATCAAATTCGGAAAAAGATCTGCAATATCTTCTGGAAATATTATTATAAGAATATCAATTGGTAGTCTTATATTTTCTATTATATTAATCAATATTTCTTTCCTATTCTGTATTCAGAATATAAATAAAATGAATATCATATTCGATAATATTGTGAATATATTAAGGCAAAGATTAAAGATTATTTCTATTATACAAAAATAAGGATATCTATTTCTATTATTAAAAGAAATAAAAAAGATAGCTTTACAGAATTATCTTATAAAAATCGAATTATAACAAATTTATTATTGTTTTGGATATCTATTTATATAAAGATTTTTTAATATCCTAAAATATATAGAGTATAACAATATTGATTTTAATATTATTAAGAAATTTAATAAAGTCTACAAATAATATCAATTTCATACAAAATCATTAAATAGATTCAAGTTTACAATCAAAAATGATATTGAATTCAATTATTCAATAATTATCGATATCTTTTATTTGAATAGAAAACTAATACTTTATATCATCAATAAAGCTACTTTATATAATATAATAATATTTATACAAGATATGACAACAAGAATTGTCTAGAACATTATACAAAGATATTAAATCAATATATATTTTGAATCATTAAATAATCTTTTTTATAATACAAATATAAATTTTGTATTTAATAAATTCTAATAAAATACAAAAGTATTAATTATTGAAATATAAGAAATTCTAATAAAAATTTATAATACTATTGGGAAAGTTGAAAGATATAATATCTCAATAAGATATATATATACAAAATATTCTATAATATATTAAGAGATGAAAATATTGAAAAAAAAGCAATACTATAAATAACTGTTGGGTTGACTTTAAAGATGTGCACACTAATTCAATAGTATAATGGTAAATGGTTTTGTTCTTGATTCTATGATTCCCTCTTCGTATAAGAGGGAATACCTAATTATAGAGGTAGTATACATAAAGTGAAATCCGCTGGATATGTATGGTCGTATATACATATATTGGTGTACATACAGTAATGTGTATATTGGTATAGTATGTATAGTAGTATGTATAGATATTAGTATATATATGATTATATGTATATTAGTATTATATATATAATAGTATATGTAGGTATTAGTATATGTACATTAGTAAGTATATATATAATAGTATATGTATGTACTCATGTACGGTTGTACGTATCCCTAATCTCATCGATATTCCGACAGTTATATTCCCAAATACTTTATAGTTCTTGATATAATAAAATTTCCAATAGTTTCTGAATCTATTATAACCTGAATTCTTTATTTATTTATCTTTGTATTGTAATAAATCTATCCTGTCTGACCTGTGATATTCAGTTGACCTTGACCCAAATCCTTATTGTGGTTGTTTTTGTCGATTTGGTTAATTTAGTCAATTTGGTCAATTTTGTGATTATTGTTACGAATCATCGCAACATAAGGTCACGTGTGGTAAGGATGGTAAGGATGACCAATCACCATATCATGGTCACGTGATGGATCTAGAGGATCTAGGGGATCTAGATAATTAAACTCTAGATCCAATAGATCCAATAGATCCAAAGGATTACAGCTAAGCATGAAGATCTATATAACCAAGAGGGGTTCCCTTTGTATAGAGCTTCGTGCTTAAGATCAATCATTTAGTATACCATACTATTAGTTATGAATTGCATCATCTTATTATCATTACTTTAAAGTCCCTGTTTGATGTTTAGTTATAAACCTACTTCGAGAGCCTAGAGCACTTCCACATGATCTAGACGGCAAACCTCGTAACAATTATGTGATAATCTTTTCGACCTTCCCTTCTTACAAGGTTTTTTCGCTTTTCTTTAGGGAAACTATTCTATGGCTTTCTTATTTGATAAATGAATCTTACAGGATTCGTTATAGCAAACTATCCAGTTTATCATTACATATTCCACCGATAATATTTTTTTCAGATCTTCTTTGGTAAAGGGGGATAAAGGGGTTCGGAGATATTCCAATTTGTATCGATCTATAATATTCAACTCTCTCTAGTTTTATAACATTATATCAATTTCCTTTTGATATTCTTCATATTCATAATTATCATCTTTTATTGGATTTGAAGTGTATAATTGAGGTATAAAGATAGTATTAAATTATTTTTTACCGAATTTCTTGTAATAATCATTTTCTAATGATTTCTTGTTTCGATAATCCCTGATCCAATAACCTAATTTGCCATATTTGAAGTATAACTTATCCTTTCATTTTTATTCTACTTTTTCCTTAAATAGTTTATCCTTGAAGATTATATTCAATTATATTAGGTTCTTATAAGATTATTTACTTTCTCAAGATCTTTCTTTATTCTTATAGTATTGTCACGAATCATACTTATTATTATAAAATAAAACTAGGTATAAGGGTTTGAGTTGTTGTTTCTGTAGGAATCCTTATCGATAAGGAATCCCAAGATTAATAGGATTTTAAGATTATTAGGATCTTAGAAAAGAAAGGGTTAGATAATTATTTAATCTTAAAACAAATATCTTAGAATATGATTTGTCCTAAAGTAAAATATCCCAGGATAATATTTATTCCAAGATTATTATTCTAGGAATTCTACAATCCCAGGATTGGAATCACCTCAGGATTAGTGTCTTGAGGCTAATAGTAGATCACGTGATAAGGAGCCTTGGGAGCTCTGAAAGCTCCTAGAGCTCCTTTATATTCATTAGTATATAGATAGAATAATTTCATAGTTTAGGAGCTTTGTATTCAACTTAATTATCAATTAGTTTACCTATATTTTACTTGATCTAATAACGATTTCACTTTCAAATGAACTTTATTAATAAAGCCTTAACCTACAACTATCAACCAACGAAACCTCAGGCAGCCGCTGCCTCCAGTACAGTATCATTACAAGTATTTATCACAATCTCGATTCCTATAAGAATTAAAAGAATAATATTCCTTTTGATATTTATAAAGTATTTCATCTACTTTAATAAATTCTTTGATCAATTCGTTTAGGTTTTCCTAAATATAATTATGATCCAATTCTAGCCTGATTTCAGATTTGTGTAACGATTCTGTACTGAAGGCAGCGGCTGCCTGAGGTTTCGTCTGGTTGGTAGTTGTAGGTTAAGACTTTATTACTAGTATTCACTTAGAAATAAAGTCGTTATTAGATCAAATAGAATATAGGTAAACTAATTGATAATTAAGTTGAGCATAAAGCTTCTAAATTATAAAACTATTCTAATTATATATTTCTGGATATTATTGGATAGCCTAGATAGATTGATCTATCTGGGTTATTGTTACGAGGTTTGCCGTCTAGATTACATAGAAGTGCTCTAGGCTCTCGAAGTAGGTTTATAACTAGGTGTCAAGCAGGGACTTTAAAGTAATGATAATAAGATGATGCAATTCGTAACTAATAGTATGGTATACTAAATGATTGATCTTGAGCACGAAGCTCTATACAAAGGAAATCCATCTTGCTTATATAGATCTTCGTATTCCCTTGTATCCCTTGGATCTTAAAGGTTGATGGACCTACGATTCGTATGGACCTACGATTCGTATCCCTGAATATGTAGGGTCCATCACGTGATCCTGATATGGTGATTGGTCATCCTTACCATCCTTACCATCCTTATTATCCTTACCATCCTTACCATTCTTCACGTCATCCTTCATCCTTACCATCCTTGACAGATGGCTAATATGAACCCCCTCAACCTCTCCAAAACCCTCCTGGACAGAGCCAATGCCCTTACCATCAAAGCCAATGAGGCCCAAATTATTTTTGGCCTAATAACCTTTCTCTTGAACAGTTATATAAGCTTCAATGAGGTCCTCTCTCTTTTAATAAGGTCTCGAAAACTATTTATTATTCTTTGCCTGGAATTCAAAGCAATCATTGAGAGATATTTCGATACCTTTATTATTGGATATCATTCTTTTAGGGTTAATGTTACTCTTAATACTATTCCTTTTATCATTTCTTCAACCGTCTTTATACTGGTTAAAAAGATAACCTCTAAGATTATTTTCGTCCAAAAAACTATTATTCCAACTGGGAAATCCCTTTCTAATCTTTTGAAACTTATAAAATCAATAGAAACAATTATACCTAACGATAATTGCCTATTTGTAAGAATGGACCAATCTCATCCGGCCTGTAAGGCTGGTTTATTCATGATCCTCATTGCTTTAAAAAAAATTCTGGGCCTAATTGCCAACCTTTTGAAAAAAGTTTAGGAAATTAAATCTGACTTCGCCTTCTATATTAGCTCCCTTACAAATTTATAGATCCTAGAAAAGCAAAAAGTTATTATTATCTTTACAATTAGGGATTATAAAATAGAAATCCAAGAAAAGCAAATCTTATATATATTAAATTATATCCCCCAAAAGATTATTGTTATCAATAACTCTTTCGAAATGGATACAATCCTAATCTCCAGAAATATAATTATTGAGGTTATTAAGGAATACTCTGGACAAAAAGTTGTATTTGCAATATAAACCTATTTAAATGCTTTAATAGATCTATATTATATTATATAGTTAATAAGCTTTAAATCCGGTACAGAAAAATTGAAGAGATCCCTCAAAATCCTTGACGCTAATATCATTATTAGTCTAATAATCCAAAAACCAAAAACAATACAATACAGCTATTGTTTCTAATAGTACAATACAAGATCCTGCTCCTGATCCCTTATATACTATATCTATAGATTGTCCAAATATATAGAAAACAATTATATTATTAAGTATGGAATCCTTCATTTCTGTTCTATGAAATATCTTTATTGTTGCAGATCTTATACAGTAGATAACCCCAAATGCCCTCTCCGATCGATAACAGGCAAACCAAAATCAAAAACAGAAAGATAAGCTATCTATAAAACCCTTAATACAAAAAGAAACAAAATATATATAGAAGTAAATTATATAATCTCTATATTTCTTGATATCTGAATAAAGGATACCCTGATCTCTTTATTCTTATCAATATAGATATTAAAGAAATCCTATTTTAAAATCTTAATCTAGATCTTCAATCTGAGTTAATTAAATATCCTATTGAGTTCCCGATCCTTTAATTGCTTTATCAATTTGGAAAACCTATTTAGTATCTCTTTTAATAGATCAACCTAAACTATTAATTATATTACAAACAAATATAGGAAAGAATATAATGTCCTATAAGATTATGCTTTCTTTAATAAATACAGATCAGATCAATATTATTCTGATCTAAGAATCTTATATCTACAAGGATCTTTCTTATAAGATCATCAAAAACCACCTTTTATATAAAGCCTTTTCACCCCTAGATAATTGGATTATCTAACCCCGAATTATAATATATATCAGAAAAGGAATTGATTTATAAATTAACTAACTTCAATCAATTCCTTTCTATAATCTAATCTTTCTTTAACTCTCCTTTTCTAATAATATAATCTTTACAATAATCAATATATACAACACTCCCTTATAAAGTATATACAAGAACCTAACAATCAGATCGCTCCTTATTTTTCAGAATCTTCTATCTTAATCCATTATATTTCTCGGAGATTTTAATCTATATTATCCAAGCTGGAACCCTTTATATTCTATCCCTTTATTATTAGCAGAATTATTTGTAGAATAAATAGGCGATCAGAATCTCTGATTTATCTTCCTTATCGGAATCCCAATATATAAAAGAGGAAATACCCTTGATCTTACCTTTCTTTTAGGATTATTTACAGTATATACTATAATAATACATTATCTAAATTGCTCCTTTAATTACAAGATCTTAAAAATTAATTTATATTAAATCTATAATAATTAGAAGTCTATATAGAAACTCAAATTAGAAATCTTAAACAAAGAATTCTTTATGGATCTATTACATATAAATCTTGATCTCTTGAACCCCTTCTTATCATTATACTCCTTAATAGATCTGGACTTATTAATATTAAGACTCATCTAAAATATAAGAATTATTTATATAGGATTTGCGAAAAGAATCTTAAAGATCTCTTCAAATTAACCTTGGTGGAATGAATCATACTATTCGACTGCTTACATTTATCGAAATAACCCAATAGTTATATCGAAGCGTGTATTATGGAAAGCAGTCCATAAAGCAAAAAGCTCTTTCTTCAATAACAAGATCGATATAGTTACAGATATAAATAATATATTCAAAATGGTGAAATAGCATCAATCTATAAGATCATTTTGAATCCCTCTATTGAAGGACCCCTTTACTCAAGAAATCGTTGTCAATACTGAAATGAAATAAGAGTTATTGATGCGAAATCTATTAATTAATATAGCAGAAACTGATAACATCTTATTCAGTATCCCAACAGTTCCTTTTTATAATATTTAATTCCTTGAAATCATAATACAAGATCTCGAACAAGCGATATTATATATAGGCAATACTACCTTAAAATCGGATAAGATTCCTATAAATCTATTAAGAATCGCTTAATCTTTGATTAAGTATATAATCCTTTATTTATTCAGAAATTGCTTAAAGATCGAATATTACCCAAAATGTTTCAGAGTAGTCATAATAGCAATTATCCTGAAGCCTAATAAGGTAGATAATATCAACCCAAGATCTTATTGGCCAATAGTATTATTATTAGTCCTAAAAAAAGGATTGGAAAGATTGATAATAAGAAAGATATCCTGGCTGATAATCAAATATAGGATTTTAGCAAATCAATAATTTGGAGCTCTCTCTTTGAGATCCTTAATCGACTTAATGATATATATAACATATAATATTGAATCAGCTCTTAAATCTAGGCTTAAAGCTACCCTATTTATTATAAATATTAAAAGAGTCTTTGATATAGTACTTTTAGGCTGCCTTATTAATAAACTTTGTGAACAAGGATAGCCAGATAATATAATTAAATGGGTATAATCTTTTGCTACTAATCGATCCATACATATCAGAATGGATAAAGAAATAAGCCTGAAAACAACTCTCAAATATAATCTCTTATAAGGATTGTCTATCTCCCCGATTCTTTTTATACTTTATATAATCTTGATATTCTGGATGGGTAATCTTATTCAAAGATTTGATTATATTGATAATATTACTTTACTAATTTTTTCGATTAATCTTCAAGATAATTACATAAAACTTCAATCTGATATATAAGAAGCATTAGAATAGGGAAAGGCTGAAGGTATTGCTTTTGATCCAAAGAAATCAGAGATTATATATTTCTATAAAGGGGCCTATATCTTTACTAATGATCCCAATATAGAAACAAACGGTCAAAAGATCAAAGTAAAACTAGGCCCATTTAGATAATTCAGAATCCATTTCGATAAGAAACTCAACTTCAAGGCCTATATACAGATCCTTATTGTAAAAGCTTAAAAGATTGCAAATGTATTATATACTTTTAACAATATAATCAGAGGAATCCCCTTACACTTCATCCGAAAGGTTGCTATAGTCTGTGTATTAAAAAAATGCTATTTTGCTGTGGAAACTTGGTGGTCTGGCCGAACCAGAGCAAAAAACCTCACCTCAAATATAAGGATCTCCAATTTGATGGAATATCATTTAAATCTATTTAATAAAGTAGTTAATATATATGTTAGGGTTATCTTATTGATTTATAAAATCATTAATATAGCTGTATTATATAAAGAATTGAAATTAAATCCTTTTAAGATCGAATTCAATCTAGCTGTGGAGATCTATATAATACAGACAGCTCAATTGGACCTATACCATCCCCTTACAATCAAATCTATACTCATCAGATTCTTGTAAATTTATAATCAAATCCCCAGCTCTAGGTTTGCTAGAGCTATATCTGTTCTTCTATTACACAAACTGATTAATTCTTTAACCTTTCTATTCTAGGAATCTAATAAAATCTACACTGAAGTAGAATCCTGTATTGTTGAACTGTTACGAACCATCGCAACATAGAGTCACATGTGGTAAGGATGGTAAGGATGACCAATCAATCTGGATCACATGATGGACCCTACATATTCAGGGATACGAATCGTAGGTCTATACGAATTATAGGTCTATAGGAATTATAGGTTTATCATTCTTTAGGATCCAGAGGATATAGTAGAATATAAAGATCTATATAAGCTAAATGGATTTCCTTTGTATAGAGCTTTATACTCAAGATCAATCATTTAGTATACTCTATTATTAGTTATGAATAGTATATTTATCATTATTATTACTTAAGTCTCTGTTTGACACCTAATTATAAATCTACTTCGAGAGTCTAGAACACTTTCATATGATCTAGACGGCTACCCTTGTAACATTTTGAGCATCATTATTGTTTTAAGTACCGACTCGATTAGTAACGATAATATATCTTCCAAAACATTACAGCTTAGCAACCCTATTACAGCCGATTAAGGCACTCTCGGAAATACCAATAAGGATGAAGATATCGCTATAGGAGGTATCGAAGACCCTAAAGAAATCATTATCACCAAAACTCTTAAAGTTGCCTTATCAAACCAATTCACAGGTAACTAATAAGAGTTAGAAACCTTCTTGCTTTAGTTTAAAATCTATTTTCAATTTAATCAGGACAAATTCAATTATGATACCAATAAAAACATCTAGACCACCTTTTATCTCAGAGGAGAAGCTGCTAAATAAATCCAATTATATCTCAAGGACTACTTCACCAATTTAAGTGAGCCAAAAAAGCAATTGTACCCAATTCAAACCATCTTTGGGAAATTCGAAGGGTTTAAGAAAGAAATACAACAAGTATTTGAGAATATCAATAAATTATATAATACTAAGTCCAAGATCTATAGCCTCAAGTAAACAAGGTCAGCAATTAAGTATATTATGGAATTTAGGAGGTATATAGGTATCATTGAATAAGAAGAGAATATAATAATGAGTTATTATTGAAAAGAACTCAAGCCTGAAGTTAGATTAGAACTAGATCGCAATTGTACTTAGAAGGATCTAAACGAGTTGATTAAGAAGTTTATCAAAGCGGATGAGATACTCTACAAGTATCAGAAGGAATATTATTCTTTCAACTTTTATAGAAACCAAGATTGTAATAAGTACCACAAAAATAAAGGAAGATCTTGAAAGAATAGACAATCTTATAAAGACCTAATATAATTGGATACAATCTTTAGAAACAAATTATCTAAGGAAGAGATAAAACGAAGATGTAAAAATAAGCTCTATTTCGAATATGGCAAGTCAGGTCATAGAGCCAGAGATTGTCGAAACAAAAAGTTATCAGGAGGAGGTTATCACAAGAAGTTCGATAAAAGCCAACTTAATACAATCTTCATATCTCAATTATATATAACAACCTCTACAAAATCTAAAAAGATCCAATATGTAGGTTATAAGGAATTCAAGAAATTGCTAAATAAATTATTAAAGAATAAAGAAGATCTTAATATAATAGATCTATAGGAATAAGAGTATCTACAAACTCCCTCCCTACCCTTATTCAGAATAGAAACAAAGAAGAAATAAATAGCTAAGTATGCTATTATAAACTGGACCGCTTATTATAATGAAACCTGTAGGATTTATTTATTGGATAAAGAAACTATAGAATGGTTTCTATAAAGGAAAGTAAGGAGATCCTGTAAGAAGGGAAGATTAGTTAAGACTTATGAAAAGGGCCAAGACCAATTAAATATTGTCGGATAGGCAGAACAGATCTATTGCAACACGAAAATAAATGGACGAGTAATCCAGATTATAATTGATTCAGAAATCACGGGAAATTTTATTACACCAAGAATTATAAAGTATTTGGGAGTACAACTTCAAGCAAAACAAGTATTATATCAATTGCAATTAATTGATGGACAACTAACCAGATTAGATAGAAAGATTTCGTAGGAGACTTATCTTTTATAGATGAGTATAACCTAGTATAAAGAGATTATCCAGTTCGATATTGTTTCATTAGGGAATCAACAAATCATTCTAGGAATGCCATAGTTGAAAGTATACAACCCCTAGATTGATTGGTTATCGGAAACTATATCATTTCTGAAGAAAAGCGATCGACGAGATATGCTAAAGTCAACAAGACTGAACATACACAATAAAGAACTAAAGATGAACAATATCATTAATATAGGATATCAAGTTCAGGGTCCTTTATTAATAATGAAGGAAGATGAACCTCCTATACAAATGAAGAATAAACAAAAGAAATTGCTTGAAAACACCCTTGTAACAAAACAGGACAAAATGTTAATACTGGTACAGTACCAGAAATACAAGAAATTATTCAAAAAAAGAAAAGATTATGACGCTTTACCAAAACATAAATCATAGAATCATGAGATAATATTAAAGAAAGGCAAGATACCTTTATTCAGCCCAATTTATCCAATATCAGTCTTTAACCTAGGGATACTTAGGGATTACATTGATAATGCATTAAAAAAGGAATAGATCAGAGAATCCATCTTACAGATAGCAAGCCCTATGTTATTTGTACCAAAAAAGGATGGTACAAGAAGACTTTACATAGATTATCGCAAACTCAATGATATAACAATTAAAGATCGGTATCCACTTCTATTAATTATAGAATTGAGGGATCGATTGGGAAAAGCCAAGATTTTCTCCAAGTTTGATCTACAAAACAGATTCTACCTAATCAGAATGAAGGAAGGTGAAGAATGGAAGACAGTATTCAGAACTCGATACAGATTATATGAGTATCAGGTCATACTATTCGGATTGACAAATGCATTAGCAATATATATACACTTAATCAATAATATATTAAGGAAATATCTAAATATATACTATATATACTATCTAGATGATATATTGGTATTTTCAGAAATAAAAGAACAACATATCCAGAATATTTATAATGTTCTATAGTTCTTAAAGGAAGCAGATCTCCAATACAAACCTAGTAAATATAAATTTTATATCACAGAAACAGAATTCCTAAGCTACACTATATTCTTAGAAGATCTCAAGATAAGCTCTAACAAAATAAAAGCAATCCAAGAATAGGAGTCATTAATTAATGTAAAGGAAGTATAATCCTTTTTAGGATTTGTCAATTTTTACCAACAATTCATCAAGAACTATTCAAAGATAACTTCCCTAATGATTAAGATCACTAAGAAGAATCAGGGAGAATTCTGATAAATAGAAATAGTATAAATAATATTTGAATACTTTAAGGAAGCATTCACAGGAGAATTAGTTCTCAAGACTTTCGATCCAGAATTATCAATAATTGTAGAGACAGACTCCTCAGATTATATAATAGATGTAGTACTCAGCCAATCAAGCTTGAATAAGAAATAGCAACCAGTCGCTTATCATTTATACAAACTATCGCTAACTGAATTAAACTATGAAATATATAACAAGGAATTACTAATGATAATAAATACTTTTAAGAAATGGAGAATGTATTTGAAAGAATCGAAATATATGATACAGATGTATACAGATTATAAAAACTTGGTTTACTTTATTACAACAAAGGAATTAAATAGACGACAGATCCAATGATCGGAAACTATGATTATATATAACTTCAGAATTTTATATATTAAAGAAAACAAAAATACTAGGGCAGATACTCTAAGCCGAAAACCAGAATATTTACAAAACAAAACATACAAATCGCATATAATATTAAGGTAAGATAATAATGATTTAGTTCACAATAAATTATAATTCATTGTTATATTAAAAGTAAATTATAATATTATCAAAAATATCATAAAGACAGAATACTCAACAAATATTATAGTTAAAAGAATCCTAACTATCCTAGACAATCTAGAAAGAGGATTCATTATTGAAAATGGGTTTATCCATTTTCATAATAAGTTTTACATACCCTTCAATCTAGTTAAGGATTATATTATAGAATAATATAAGCTACCAGCTCACAAACATTAAGGTATTACAAGAATCTTTGCTAAAATAAGGAGAGAAGTCTACTTTCCAAAGATGAGGACTATAATTGAGAATATAATTGGGAACTGTAACATTTGTATAAGGAATAAAGCTGCCTAGCATACTCCTTATAATCAGCTCAAGACCCCCGAATTACCTACTCAATCATAAAAGTCTATTGCTTAGGATTTTATAATAAAACTATTATTATCCAAGGATTTGGTTACTCAAAAAAAATATGATTCTATATTGGTGGTAACAGACAGATTAACCAAATTCGTTTATATAATATTATTCTATGAAACTTGGATAGCAGATAATCTTGCTTATATATTCATAAAGAATATAATCAGTATTTATAGTGTATTAGACAAAATTATCTTAGATAGGGATAAACTATTTATATCAAAATTTTGATTTACTTTTATAACATTGCTTGGAATCAAAAGAAAGCTTTTGATAACTTTCCATTTACAAATAGATGGCCAAATAGAACAATTAAATCAAACGATGGAAGCTTATCTTCGCTGCTATATCAATTACAAACAAGATAATTGGGTTAAATTATTACCCTTAACATAATTCGTATATAATACATCAAAGACAAAAACCATAAAGGTAATATTAGTATATACTAATTTTGGATTCAACTTATTAGTATATAAATCACTATTGCTACAAAATACAAATATAAACAAAGCCATAAAAGATATCACGGAAATCAAGGAGCTTTAAAAACAACTCTCCTTAGATTTATAATTCATCGCTTTAAGAATAGTATCGTACTACAACAAATCTTGTAGTATAGGATCTACTCTTAAAAAAAGGGATAAAGTTTATCTTATTCAAAGAAATATATAGATTAAATAATCCAGCGATAAATTAGACCATAAAAAACTAGGATCATTCAAAATCGACAAAATGGTAGGACCAATCAATTACAAACTCAAACTACCATACACAATGAATATTTATTTAATATTCCATATCTCATTTTTCGAGAAAGCACCACCTGGAGCATCGAAAGCATCAGACCCAGAAATCGAACCAATCAATTTAAAGGGAGAATATTATATCGAAGAAATATTAGACTGCAAATATGTTAATAGGAAAGTTAAATATTTAATCAAATAGTAAGACTACCTACATTCAGAAAACATTTGGGAACCTAAAAAGAACCTTAATACTCCTGATCTGTTGAAGGAATTTCATCAACGTTATCCAGATTTTTCCAAAAAGGATCTGAAGGACTCAAAAAGGAAGAAGGGTCAAAGTTGTTTAATATGCTCGAGTTAGCCTCAATAGACGCCGATGAACCAATACTTGCTTACTCCTTCTTTTTCTTTACACGCTTATTCTTCAACATTTCCTTTTTTTCAATATTGTCCAATTCATTTATTGTTTTCAAACTACGACGAATCATTTCGGATGCTCGTCCTTATAGGAAGCGTTGCTGTTTATTCAAACAAAGCAATTTCGACAAGGTCTCTTCACACTTATGATTCAAACGTTCCTGTTTATGGATAATAGTTGTTATATCCCTAAAAGAAGGCCTTGATACATTATATCGTTGACCTCGACAAATATATTCACTATATTGATCGGAATTTTCCCTAGTAATAATATAACAATATAAATGTTTTTTATAATAAATATAGAGAGGTATTTCGAACCCTTTAGATTTAATTAATAAAGTAAGTTCAATTTGTTCCTTATATTTTCTTGATTATATAAATGGTATAGTGAAAGGGAAAGAGTTATTCTTCGAAAGAAACATAAGTAGGAAAATGATTATAAAAGCTTGGGATAAGCGCTAAACTAGGAAGGAAATAATGTTACAAACCATCACAACATAGAGTCATATATAGTAAGGATGGTAAGGATGATCAATCAATCTGGATCATATAATGGACCCTATATATTCAGGGATACGAATCGTAGGTCTATACAAATCGTAGATCCATAGGAATTATAGGTCCATCATCCTTTAGGATCCAGAGGATATAATAGAACACAAAGATCTATATAAGCTAAATGGATTTCCTTTGTATAGAGCTTTGTATTCAAAATCAATCATTTAGTATACTCTATTATTAATTACGAATAGCATATTCATCATTGTCATTACTTAAGTCCCTGTTTGACACCTAATTATAAACCTACCTCGAGAGCCTAGAACACTTCCATGTGATCTAGACGGCTACCCTCATAACATGAACCTCTAAATCAATCGAAAATTTAAATAACAAAAGATTTCAAAACCTTCTATATATCGATCCTAAAGAACAATCTATAGATCTTCTTAAATAACTCAAAAAACAAATCAAAAGATAGCAATATAGAAGGAGGCTTCATTATCTCCTAGTTTGACTCCTAAATCGAACATTCTGTATTCTCATTTAGCCACAACGCTAAGGTCTTTGACATAAAAGCCATCGCTGCCTTGAAAAAAGCAAAAGCCGTTCTCGCTCTCCCCTCAAAGATCTTAGCTATAAACCTCTAGGTATTCCTTGATAATTACAAAGTGGTACTCAAACTCAGATCATATTTCAACAAATCCTCATAATCCATTTTTATAGAATTTGCAGATTTCAAACAAATTTGGTCAAATAGGCCTCTCCCCCCCCAAACCTTCTAAGGGATAATTCATATCTGTTAGATCCCTGATCATCTCAATATTGCAAGTAATAAAGCTGCAGATTTAGTAGCCAAAGAAGAAGCCTTATTCCCTCCCCCCCCCAACCCCATTTTTACTCTAGCCTCCCTCAAATAATTGGCCAAAACTAATGTCAAAATAGCAAATATATAGTTATAGATCATTATAGACCTTTAATACTATAAGGACCTAATAATTATATATATAGATATCCCTTATTTATTAAACAACAAATACATCACTCTCAGATATATTATTGTAATCAGATCGCAACATAGCGATTTTGTAATATACTACAAATACTTTAATTATTACAAAGCTTATTTATACTGCTTATATAGGAAAAGAAAAACCCTGCTCCACTTCTTCTTTTATAAGATCAAAAGAATACAAAGAACTTTCAACAAAAAACCCCCCTCTGCAACTATCCCCTAGCTTTTGGGGACCCTATACAGCACCACCAAGCTTTCAACCTGAATAGAAATAACGAATTTCTACCATGATATCTGCCTCCAGCTTCTAACAAACAGAACTGTAAGCTAATCGAACCCTCTACTCCCTTACCAACCCTATCATCCTTATCATCCCCTATCCCTATCAATATCAACTCGATCTTTTTGGATAAAACAGACCAAAACCAACTCTCCTTTCTTTCCTTCTTCTCTTTTCCTATATTTTCTTCTTTCTTTTTCTCAAATTCTCTATATATAGACTTTGGAGTTATATGATAAGTTTGGGGTTAAAAAAAAAAAAAGTTGATAAATAGAAATCCTATAAATAAAAGTATAAGGGGATTGGGAGAGGAATCAGGGCAGTGATTCAGTAGACAAGGAGGCCTACAATCAATTCGCAGCTTTAAAATATTATCTTAATATACAACAATAATTATATAAACCCTGCCCTAATATATATAACTATATACAACATTAGCTAATTAGATCACAACCTAGGGGCCTCCCCTGGACATCATTTGTCCAAATCTGGAATGTATAGCAACAGGGAACGTATGCAAGTACACAAGGCCTGCGGCCTATGACGATAAATATCATCATCATCATCATCCTTACCATCCTTACCATCCTTACCATCCTTACCATCCTTACCATCCTTACCATCCTTACCATCCTTACCATCCTTACCATCCTTACCACACGTGATTCCATGTTGCGATGATTCGTAACAGTTATCTCCTAAACTGAATAAATTAGGTGTAACGATACTGTACTGGAGGCAGCGGCTGCCTGAGGTTTCGTTGGTTGATAGTTGTAGGTTAAGGCTTTATTAATAAGGTTCATTTAGAAGTGAAGTTGTTATTAGATCAAATAGAATATAGATAAATTAATTGATAATTAAATTAAATATAAAACTTCTAAATTATAAAATTATTTTAATTATATATTAATAAATATAAAGAAGTTTTGAGGAACTTTAAAGCTCCAAAAAGCTTTTGAAGCTTTAGGAGCTTTCAAAGCTCCTAAGACTCTTTATTATATAATCTATTATTAATCTCAAAATATTAATTCTAGGATAATTCCAATCCTGAGATTGTAGAGATCCTGGAATAATAGTTCTGGAACAAATATTATCCTGGAATAATATTTCTGGGATAAATTATATCCTAGAATATTTATTTTAAGACTTTATAATTGCCTAATCTATTCTTTTTAGGATATTATTTATCCTAGGATAATATTTGTTTTAGGATTCCTTATTGATAAAGATCCTTATAGAAAAAACAATTCAAATATTAATACCTAGTTTTATTTTATAATAATAAATATGATTTGTAATATTATCCCTTTTTTGGCTAAATGTCATTCTTGATCACTTATAATTGTCTGATCTTTGTAATATCTAATATTTATATTTTTTAATATTTTATTTATTTTTCTTTCTTTGTTATAAATAATTCTGATTTCTCTAATAATTTAATTCAAAAAAAGAAAAAGGAATATATATGTTTAATTATAATTATCAATTCTATTAATATCGAAATGATTCTTTGTTCTTATTATTAACAAAAGGATCATTATTGTATTAAAGATCTCTCTAATAAATATTGTTTATGTTATTCGGAATATATACGAAATTCTGTCTTTTATGATATTGAATTTCGTTTGGAAGATAATTGAGATCGTGAGATTCCTTGAAAGCATAATTGGGAGAGTCTTGATCGATAGGTTGATAAATTGGATATTGAAATTACTGAATCTTCTACTAAGATTACTTACTTTATTAAACAAAAGATATAATTCAAAAAACGATATAATGAAATATTATATTGTGGACTCAAATACCTTAATGAATTTAATGCCTTAAAGAAAAAGGAAAGGTAAGAAAAGGAAAAAGAAAGAGAAATTGCTGTAATTTCAATATCTATTATTCTTTCTAATCTTTTTGATTAATTTGATCAATTTAATTCTGAACTTTCCATAATTAGTTCTAACTTTTTTGAATCCTTTTTTTTATATTTGATAGATTCATTATTTATATAAATTATATTGAATTCTTCTTTCTTTTGAATAAATCCAGATTTTATTGATGAAACTCCTCAAATTTCTTAAGATACTTAAGGTCTTTCTTTAATTTCTATATATTCTTGAAGTCCAAATAATTTTCTTATTTTATCAAATATTTGACTTTGTTTCTAATATATTTGCAATCTAGTATTTTCTTTATTTTGTATTTAATATTTTGATCAATAAATATAATTTTGGTTTCAGGAGCTTTAGGTGTTTTTGGTAGTGTTAGTTCGAATAAGGATATATAAAATACTGAATAGATATTTATACTTTTTGATAATATTAATTCATAATTTAAGGGTCCCTTAATTTTCTTGATTTTGAATAATCCCAATTTCTTATAATCCAGTTTTATACTTAGTTTTTTTATCTCGATATTTTTTTGGAGTAGATAAACTTTATCCCTTTTCTTTAATATTGATTCCTGATTATACTTTTTATTATAGTAATAAACGTTCTTTTCGGCAATGAATTTGAATTCCGCTGCTAATTCCTTATAAATCTCCTTGAGTTTCTTTATCTATATTATAATAGATTGGTTCTTTATTTCTGGAATATCTGGTTTTTAGTATATAATTAATTCATATCCAAAGTTGGTATAGTTCAAGGAGACTTGGATAGTTTCTGAAGTAGAGTTGTTGTATACAAATTATGCTAAGAATAATAATCCTATTTAATTATTTTATTAATAATTTATATAACAATGAAGATATATTTCAATAATTTGATTTATTTGTTTGTTCTTTTCATTTATTTATAAATAAAATATTATAAATATTTTCCTTTTTATATTTAGTAATATTATTAAAGCAATCTAGAATTTTGATATAAAGAATTTATCTCTATTAGATAATATTTCCTCTGATAATCTATATATTATAATAATCTTTTTTAGAAATATAACTATTAGGGTTTCTATAGTTAAGATGATTTTGTATAATATTAGTATCATATATTTGATTAATCGATTTATAATAACCAAAAGGTAATTATATTCTACTTTTATTATTGAATCCTTGGATTTAGGTAGCGGTTTTATAAAGTCCCATAATATTTATTTCTATGGTATTGATGGTATCTCAGTTGTGTGCATTTGTCTATAAGGGGTATGGCGAGAAGCCTTGTTCCTGATATAGGTATTATATTTAATGATTATTTTTTTGATTATGATTCAGAGTCCTAGATTTTAATATTGTCTCTTAATTCTTAAATATATCCTTTATACTCCCTAATAATTATAAATTGATAATATATATTATTCTTTGATGAATTCGGTGGCAATGCTATTTGGTAATCAAATTTTCTTTGTGACCTGTATCAATTTATCTACAATTATTGGCAGCTTATATTATTTAATATTTTCCTTATTTAATTGTATATTTATAAATTTATTTTTCTAGATTTCTATTGATTTATTCTTTAAAACAACAATTTTTGTTAGATTCGGAATAAGATCTCTATTTGGTTAAGATTTCAAGATTGTTATCTCTTGATAAATCTTATTATCCTTATATTCTGGTAATTTATTTAATATATCTGCCTTTATATTATCTTTATTTTTGATATATTTAATTATTAAGTTGAAACTAGTTAATTCTTTAATTCATCAAATTAATCTTTGATTATTCAGGATCTTAATTGTAATAAAGATTTATAGATTTATATAATCAATATAAATGATTATTAGGAATTTAGCTCCTTAAAGATAGATTCTCTAATATTTCAATGATTTGATTATAATTATGAGTTCTTTCTCATAAATATTATAATTCTGTTCTGTCTTATCTATCTTACTGGAATAATAAGCAATTAGGTATAGTTTCCTATTATTATTTTTCTAAAGATGAACTCCTGCTATACAAATATCGAAAATGTTTGTTTCAATAATGCTTTCTCGATTATTATAATAATTGTAGAGTATAGATTCCCTGATAAATCTATCCTTGATTTCCTGGAAGACTTGTTCTGCCTTTTCACTCCATACAAATCCTATACCTTTTTTCATCATTTCTATAAATGATTCTATCATTTTTGAAAAGTCTTTAATGAATACCTAACAAAAATTGGCGAATCCTAATATAGCCTATACATCTTTAATATTTCTAGATCGTTCCCAATTCTTTACTTTCTCGGTTTTCTCTGGATCAATATTCATTTATCCTGATTTGATCACATATCCTAGAAAGATTATCTTTTTGACTCCAAACTCATATTTCAATAATTTGAGTTATAAATCAATCTTCCTAAATACTTCGAATATTTTAAGGATATATTCCTTATACTCTTTCTTTTTTTAGGAAAAGATAAGGATATCATCTAAATAATAGATTATGAATAAATTAAATTTCTTAAGTATTTCGTTATTTTATTGTTGATATATAATAGATATATTTGTTAATCCAAATAATATAACAATATATTCCTATAATTCAGAAGGTAATATAAAAGTGATCTTTCATTTATATCCTTCCTTGATTTATATAAAATTAAAGGCATTTCTTTGATCTAGTTTAATATAGATCATTATCTTGCTCAATTTATCCCTTAACTTCTAGACCTTAAATATAGGATATATATCCCTAATAATCCTATCATTTATTTAATAGTAATCTTTGCAAAATCGATTATTTAGATCTTCTTTTTTGAATATTAATAGTATATTAATTATATAAAAAGACTTGGATTTCTTAATCTATTCTTTCTTTTCAATTTTAGATTAATACTATTTTTATATTCTTAGAATATTAGGATTATATAATCTCAATTTCTTAATTGAGAGTATAAATCCTTCTTTGAAATTGATCTTATAATCCTAAGGCTTATATTCTGACAGAACTCTTAAATCTTATAGATCTTCGAATAGCTTGGCGAATTTTCTGTATTACACTGGAATCTTTTTTGTATCGATCTCATCAATCAATAAAGGATCTGTGATTGTCATAATATAATATCCAATTTCTTCAGAAGTTTATTTTTTTAGATTATATAATTATTTGTTTCTATATTTATAACAATCGAATATAAGGGTATTTTTTATTTAATTAATATTTAGATTATATTTTCTAATCTAAAAGATTTCCAAAATTATTATATATCTATTTAATAATATTAAGTCCAATTTGATTTGTTTTATATACCCTTTTAATATAATTATTTTGAGAGCACTAATTTGTTTTCATACTTATCCATCTATTCCAGTCTTTTTTCCTTCCAGTAATATCAATTGATATAAATGTTCCTTTGATTCAATAGGGATTCTATTCTTTTCAATGAAATTAAGATCTATAAATATTCCTATAACTCCTGAATCGATCAAAGCTTTAACTCCCTGTTTTCCAAAACTGATTTCTATAATTAATTATCCAATCCCAATTGTATTATTGAGTTCTAGTGATAATGGTTTGGTAATCCATTCTTTAATGAGGAGGTTCAATTATTTATATTGATGCTCGCTTACATTCAACAATCTATAAGGAGTAGCTATTATTAGATCTATTAGTCCTATTTGAAAATCTTGGTAATAATCTTTGGCCTATCGATATTCGTGATAATGATTAATCCTGTATTAGATCCTATAATATCCAACTTGTAACAGGATCTCTTATATATCTTCAATCTCCAGATCACAATTGTTATGCTCCTATCCTTTATTAATATAAGAAGAGCTTAAATTCGTAATAAATCTCCTAATATTACTTTCCTCTATATTTTCCTTAAATATTATTTGGTAAGGATTGCTATATATAATAATATAAAGGATCAATAAGGTTGGATGATCATAAATCTGATGTTTTTCTACAAAATCAGGTTTTTATTCTTTATAATAACATCATATATATTTTCTATTTATTGGAAGGGTGGTTATTCCGGGCTCATAACCTCTTGGATGGTGGTCGATTGAATAATAATAAATAATAATAATGATATTATTATTATCTATTATGATAGTGGAAGACTTAGTTATATTTAGCTTTGAGGTAAATCGAATATATAAAGGTGAAGTCAGAACAATATATATAATAAATATTGAATTTTATCTGCTTGCTTTTTCGAAGAATTCTTTGAAGAAAATCTTCGTATTTATAATCTACAATCTAATTCTAGTATATTCTATGCTTATAAATAAGATCGATTTAAATCGAATCTTATAGAATCATTTTATATAATAGAAAAGAATAATAACCAATAATATTTGATTTGAGAATAAGAAAATTCCATATGCTTCTATATGTTTCCATCACATTCTATTTCATTACAAATCATTCTAGTATGATATATGATCGAGATTTTATATAATAATAAAATTACGTAATACATAATGATATTATTAATATTTCACGTGATCATATAATCGTTGGTTCGGTTATTATTATTAAGTGATTTAATAACTTATTAGGAATTCTGACACTATTGAGGTAACTGATCAGATATTATAGCTCGTTTTTTTGAGGTTTTAAATGGACTTCGTTGATTTGTTGATTGCCTTCGGATCCTTCGATAGATCCTTCCTTTTCGAGCAATTCAATTGATTCGGGGTTCCTTATAAGCTCGATTTCCTTATTAATATTTCCAAATGATTTTATCTTTATATATAAAGTGATTAAGTCTAATTCCCTAAATTGTTCTGGATATAATTAAGATAACTCTTTTTTTAGTAATCCAATTTTGCAAAAGTTATCTTCTAATATGCCCATTTCTTGGGGTCCTTGTTTCCTGTTTCCAAATCTTATTTGTTTCTTGTCTTTTATAGTGAATAACTTCTTTTAATTATAATCTCGAAATATATACTTATTTTTTCTATAAGTGAAATATAGATTATTCTTTTTATATCTTTTCTTTTTTTCAATGCTAAGTTTATTTGATTTATGTCGATGTTTGGCTTCATTCAATTTTATTAGGTTGTCAATATTATAGTGTCTGTTCTGATATTGAGGTTTAGAAAACTTTCTATTTTTCTAAGTGATTCCTTTTTTCTTTATTTGTCTTTCATAAAAATAATTGTCAATTAGAATAAAGATCTCGATTAACTTAGAAAGATTTGGTGGTTTTGGAGCTCTTATTAGCTCATCTTTGATAATATCTTTAAATCCCTTATAGAACTAGGATCTAAAATAATCATTATCTTATATAATATATCTAATATATTATTAGAATTTAGTAATATAGATTATAATTAATTTTGTCTGCTTAAATTATTGTAATACTCTCTTAATTATATGATCAAGATCAACTTCCCTGAAAACCCTATCGAAACCTTATCGGAATAATTTGTAAATACCAAAAAGATAATATATCTCAGATTTCATATTTTCATTGAGTTGATTATTAATAGTTTTGGTTATTAGATTATTAAAGAAAGGTTCGATTTAATTAAATATAATTCCTTAGAAGAACAAGATTAACTATAAGATCCTTTGTATTTGTATCAAGAAGAGATGTTTATTAAAGATATAATAAAGATCAGCTTATATAATAAAAGCTTGATATTTATTATAATCTTTATAAAATAGGTCAGGGATGGATACTTGGATTGCTTGTCTCAGCTCTATATTAGCGGCAGTTTGCCTTGAGGCTCCGATGAAGGAGAAGGAAACTGGTTCGGTGGGTTGTTGAATGGAGTCTATTATAACTAATATAGCTTAACCGAAACAATACTTAAAGTATAATGATATTATACTAAAAGCAGCAATTATCTGAGGTTTTGTTGATTGATAATTATAGGTTAAGGCTTTATTAATAAGATTCACTTAAAAGTGAAGTTGTTATTAGATCAAATAGAATAACGTGGTTTATCAGCAAGTCGCCATTATCAGTGAGTCGCCACTTTTTCAATATCTTTTATTATTCAATTTCAAGACACGATATTTCAACGAATTATTATGGAAATACAATCAAAAGAGGCCAGAATAATCTTAGCTATTAAAGTTATTCAAAAATCAAAAAATCTTATAGTTGGAAAGGCTGCGAAAATCTACAAAGTCCCTCGAACTACATTATAAGATAGAATGGATGGTCGAATTCATAGAATAGAAACTCGAGCAAATAATCTTAATTTGATTGAAAAAGAAGAAGAGGTGCTTATTCAGTATATTATCGATATAGATGAAAAAGGATTTGTATCTAAATTAAGTGGTATAGAAGATATGGCGAATTATATTCTTGAATCAAGAGGTGCGAAGAGAGTTGGAAAGCTCTGGGTTCATCGATTTATAAAACATTGTACAAAATTAAAGATGTGTTTTAGTTGTATTTATGATTTTCAAAGAGTTTTCTGCGAAGATCCCAAGTTTATTGAAGAGTGATTTGGATTGATATCGAATATACAGGCGAAATATAGTATTCAAGATTGCGATTTCTATAACTTCAACGAAACCGGCTTTATGATGGGTATAATATATCTTGGAATGGTTGTAACTAGTTCTGAAAGAAATGGCAGAAACAAGGCAATACAATCAGGCAATCGAGAATGGGCTACGGCAATTATATGTGGTAATGGAGAAGGTAAAATTATACCTCCATTTCTGATAGTTCAAGGATAAGTTCATCTTTCTAATTGGTATATCGAAACCAATTTTCCTGTGGATTGGACTATTAAACCTATTTCTAATGGATGGACGAACAATGAGATAGGTTTAGAATGACTAAAGCACTTCGATAAATATACTAGTCAACGAAGAAAGGGCAAATATCGAATATTAGTATTGGATAGGTATGAAAGTCATGAATCGATACCTTTCCAATCATATTGTAAGTCAAATGATATTATATATATAAAGTTACTATTGCATTCAAATCATTTAACTCAACCACTTGATGTTGAATGTTTTAGCGTATTCAAATATTTATATAATTATCAAATTGAGAGGTTTATTAAGGTATATATCAATCATATTTCTAAGGTTGAATTCTTTATAGTTTTCAAAGCTGTATATCAACAATCGATTACAATTCAGAATATGAAAGCTGGCTTTCGAGGAGCAGGACTAATACCATTTGATCCTCAAGCTGTGCTTTCGAAATTAGATATTCGAATTCGCATATCTACCCCTTTATCGATCCTTTTGGAATCTGTCAACTCTTGGGTCTCTCAAATATCTCATAATCCAATTGAAGCTCTTTTACAATTAACTTTAATGAAATCTCGAATTGTTCGATATCAATCAAGCTCTTCTATATCTATATTCGAAATTGTAATTGTATTAGTTAAGGGTACAAAACGATTAGTTTATAAGAATATACTCTTAAGTGCAGAGATTCATATGTTTCGGAAGGTAAATAAGGTATTAAGCAAATGTCGACACGTTAAAAAAACTCAATTATGTTAAGGAGGAGTATTTACTGGTTAGGAAGCTATAGATATAATATTACAATAAGAGATGGATATTCAGATTCGATGTGATGAGCGTCAAAATAGGGGAAATTCCAATGGGGAATCATCTACTAATCGATGCTGTAGTAAATGTGGAAAGATTGGTCATAATTCAAGAACTTGTTCTAATAATATAATAGACCCTAGATTATTAGATTCTTAATAGTTTAAATTAATTGATTCAATAATTGTTGATTAAAATAAGTTTAAAGTGGTTGAATAAATGAAAAAGTGGCGACTCGCTGATAGTGGCGACTTGCTGATAAACCACGTTATAAGTAAACTAATTAATAATTAAGTTGAATACAAAGCTCCTAAATTATAAAACTATTTTAATTATATATTAATGAATATAAAGGAGCTTTAAAGAGCTCTAAAGCTTCAAAAAGCTTCTGAAGCTTTAGGAGCTTTCAGAGGTCCCAAAGCTCCTTATTATATGATCTACTATTAGCCTTAGGATACTAATCCTGGAATGATTCCAATCCTGGGATGATTCCAATCCTGGGATTGTAGAGATCCTGGAATAATAGTTTTGGGACAAATATTATCCTGAAATAATATTCTTGGGATAAATCATATCCTAGAATATTTATTCTAAGACTCTATAATTATCTAATTTATTCTTTTTAGGATACTATTTATCCTAGGACAATATTTGTCCTAGGATTCCTTATCGATAAGGATCCCTATAGGAAAAACAGTTCAAACACCAGTACCTAGTTTTATTTTATAATAATGAGTGTGATTCGTGACATTAGGCTATTTAGTCTATCCATTATATAATCTTTTAATAACCTCAGAATATTAATCTTGGGATAATTCGTTTCCTAAAATAATATACTTCTTAAAATAATTGTCCTGGGACTAATATTATCCTAGGATTTTCTATTCTAAAACAAATAAGATCCTAGGATATTTGTCCCAAATCATTATAATTGCCTAATTGATTAATCTTAGAATGATTATAATCCTAGGATTTATTTTATTTTAGAATATTTATCCTAGGATTCCTTATTGATAAGGATTTTTTTTTGGAAATAATAGCCCAAACCACCGTACTTGTTTTTATTATATTATAATAAATATAGTTTGTAACACTATCCCTTTTCTAGTTAAGTATTATCCTTGATCGTTTATAATTATCTGATTTCCATAATGCCTTATAAACATATTATTTATTTTCTCTTCTACATTATACTATCTCAATATACTAAAAAGCAAATAAAGTAATTGGAACTTGGAAATCAAATCAAACAAACAAAAAGCAAAATAATTGTTTATATTCATTATGAAAAGGTTGGTTATCATTATATCATTCTGAAATTGGATTCTAGCAATAATAGATATATTGAATATTGTTATCAAAAGAAGATTTGTAATATGAAATCGAAGAACAAAATGTTGTCTCTTTCTGATTGGTCCTTTATTGATTATCAAAAATAAAAACTATATAAAAAAAAGGAAAAGGCTTTTGTAATATTATAAAAAATTATAGCCAAGATTTCTTATCTTTATAAACAACAATGTTTTCTAGATAAATGAAAACAGAAACTAATAACAACTAACTTAAATTCTTTGGATAAACTCGATACTCTAAAAGAGAAAGAAAAACAAAAAAAAGAGAAAGAAATCGCTACCAATTCAGCGTCTATTGCCCCTTTCGACCCTTTTGGTCAATTTGGTCAATTTGGTTCTGACCTTCCTATGACTAGTTCCGACTCCTTCAACCCCTCCTTTCTAAGTGCGATGGATTCCCCATCCACACAGGCCTTATTGAACTCCCCTTCCTTCTAAGTAACTCCAGATTCTATTGACAAAACTCCTTAAACTTTTTAAGATATTTGAAGTCTTTTCCTAGTTTCTATAAATTTTCAGAATCCGGATAATTCTTCTATTTCATCAAATATTTGATTTTATCTCTAATATATTTACAATCTAGTATATTCTCCACTTTATATTCGGTATTTTAATTTATAGATATGATTTTTGTTTTAGAGGTTTTAGATACCCTTGATGATATTAATTTGAATAAGAATATATAAAATATTAAATGAATATTTATATTTATTGGTAACACCAATTTATAATTCAAGGGTCCTTTAATTTTCTTGATTTTGAATAATCCCAGTTTCTTATAATCCAGTTTCATATTTGATCTCTTAATCTTGATATTTTTTTGGAGTAAATAGATTTTATCCCTTTTTTTCAATATTGATTCCTGATTACGCTTTTTATTATAATAATAAGTATTTCTTTTAACAACAAACTTAAATTCTGTTATAAGTTCTTTATAAATTTCTTTAAGTTCTTTTACTTATATTATAACAAATTAATTCTTTATTTCTGAAATATTTAATTCCTAATATATAATTAATTTGTATTTAAAATTTATATAATTTGGAGAGATTTGTATTATTTTCAAAGTAAAACTATTATATATAAACTATACTAAAGATAATAATCCTACCCAATTATTCTATTGATAATTTATATAACAATAAAGATATACTTTCACAATCTGATTTACTTATTTATTCCCTTTATTCATTTGTAAATAGAACATTATAAATATTTTCTTTTTAATATCTAATAGTATTATTAAGGCGATCCAAAATTTTAATATAAAAAATTTATCCTTATTTGAAAGTATTTCTTTTAGTAATCTATATATTGCAATAATTTCTTTCAGAAATATAATTATTAGGGTTTTTATAATTAAAATGATTTTTTATAATACTAATATCATATACTTAATTAATTGATCTATAATAATTAAGAGATAATCATATACTACTCTTATTATTGGATCCTTGGATTTAGATAATAGATCTATGAAATCCTATAATATCGATTTCTATAATATTAATGGTATTTCGATTATATACATTTGTTCATAAAGAATATAACAAGAAACTTTGTTCCTAATACAAATATCACATTCAATAATTACTTTATTGATTATAATTCGGAGTCCTAGATTTTAATATTGTCTCCTAATTCTTAAATATATTCTTTATATTCCTTGATAATTATAAATTAGTAATATATACTGTTCCTTAATGAATTTGTGGATAATACTATTTAATAATCATATTTTCTCTACAACTTATAACAATCCATCAATAGTTATTAATAGCTCAGATTATTTGATATCTTCCTTATTCTATTGTATATCTATAAATTTGTTTTTCCAGACTTTCATTGGTTTATTCTCTAAAACAGCAATTTTCGTTAAATTTGGAATAAAATCTTTATTTAATAAGGATTTCAAGATTATTGTTTTTTGATAGATTTTATTATTCTTATATCTTGGTGACCTATTTAATATATTTGCTTTTGTATTATTTTTGTCTTTGACATATTTAATTATCAAGCCGAAACCAGCTAATTCTTCAGCTCATCAAATTAATCTTCGATTATTTAGGATCTTAATTGTAATAAAGATTCGTAAATTCATATAATTAATATAAATGATTATTAGAAATTTAATTCTTTGAAGATATATTCTCTAATATTTCAATGATTTGATTATAGCTATAAGTTTCTTTTTATAGATATTGTAATTCTGTTTTGTTTTATTCATTTTGTTGGAATAATAAGCGATTAGATATAGTTTCCTGTTATCATCTCTTTGAAAATGAACTCCTATTACACAAATATCGGAAATATCTATTTCTATAATACTTTCCCAATTATTGTGATAATTATATAATATAGATTCTTTAATAAATTTATTCTTGATTTTCTAAAAGGCTTTCTTTACTTTCTTATTTTATATAAATCCTATATTCTTTTTTGCTATCTTTGTGAATGACTTTATTATCTTGAAAAAGTCTTTGATGAATATTTGATAAAAATTAACGAATCCTAGTATAATTTGTATATCTGTAACGATTCTGTACTGGAGACAGCGGCTGCCTGAGGTTTCGTTGGTTGATAGTTGTAGGTTAAGGCTTTATTATTAAGGTTTATTTGAAAGTGAAGTTGTTATTAAATCAAGTAGAATGTAGATAAATTAATTGATAATTAAGTTGAATATGAAGCTTTTAAATTATAAAACTATTCTAATTATATATTGATTCCTTTTTTAGAGCTTTAAGAAGTTTATGCTTCTGGAGACTCCTAGGAGCTTTGAGGAGCCTTCGCTCCCAAAAACTCCATTACATAATCACATCTAGGCCTCAGGATATTAATCCTGGGATAATTCCAATCCTAGGATTGTATAATTTCTAGGATAATAATCCTAAAATGAATATTATTCTAGAATACTTTATTTTAGGATGAATCATATCCTAGGATATTTATTCTAGGATTATATAATTATTTAACCCTTTCTTTCTAGGATACTAATTATTCTAGGATCCTATTTATTCTAGAATTCTTTATCAATAAGGATTTCTACAAAAATAATAGCCCAAATCAGTATACTTGGTTTTATTATATTATAATGAATATGATTTGTAATATTATCTTTTTCCTAATTAAATATCGTCCTCGACCATTTATAACTAATAGATATCCTATCTATTCAATCTCTATATTCTCTAATCTTCTTTTTATTATAAACGATTCGCATTTCTATAAGATTCGTCGAAAAAATAAAGAGAAATCTTGCCTTGTTATTGAAATTCAGAATTCTGATATAAAAATGATTTTTTATATATATTATCGTATAGAAAATTTATATTATATTAAAATTCTGAATAATATATAAAAGATTTGTTGTTCTGAATATATATATTCCTATACTTTTTATAATATCAAATATTATTTAAAAAATATATAAAATAAAGAGATCCTAAAAATAAATAATTAAGAATCTTTAGATAAACAAAAAGAAAAACTTCGAAAAAAGGAGAAAGAAGCTATAGCCAAAATCTTACATCTTCGAAAACAACAGGATTATTTATACGAATATCATAAAAAGATAACTAAACAAGACCTCAAATATATTGATGAATTTGATGCTTTAGAAGAAAAGAAAAGACAAGAAAAAGAAAAAGAAATTGCTACAACTTCAACATCTATTGTTCCTTCCAACCCTTTTAATCAATTTGGTCAATTTAATCAATTTGGTTAATTTGATCCTAAACTTTCTATAATTAATTCCAACTCCCTCAAACCCTCCTTTTTATATTCGATAAATTCGTTGTTTATGTAACTTATATTGAATTCTCCTTCCTTTTAGATAAATCCGGATTCTATTAGCGAAACTTCTTAAACTTCTCAAAATACTTGAGATCTTTCTTCAATTCCTAAATATTCTTGAAGTCTAAATAATTTTCCTATTTTATCAAATATTTGATTTTGTTTTTAATATATTTACAATCTAATATTTTCTTCACCTCATATTCGATGTTTTAATTAATAAATATAATTTCTATTTCAAAAGTTTTAAATACTCCTAATAATATTAATTTAAACAAGAATATATAGAATATTGAATAAATATTTATACTTCTTGATAATACTAATTTATAATTCAAGGGTTCCTTAATTTTCTTGATTTTGAATAATCCTAATTTCTTATGATTTAATTTCATATTTGGTCTCTTTATTTTGATGTTTTTTTGGAGTAGATAGACTTTATCCCTTTTCTTTAATATTGACTTTTGATTATACTTCTTATTATAATAATGAGCATTCCTTTCAATAATGAACTTGAATTCTGCTGCTAATTCCTTATAAATTTCCTTGAGTTTCTTTATCTATATTATAACAAATTGGTTTTCTATTTCTGGAATATCTGGTTCCTAATATATAATTAATTTATATTTGAAGTTAGTATAATTTAAAAAGATTTAGATAGTTTCCAAAACAGAATTATTATATACAAATTATATTAAGAATAGTAATCCTACTCAATTGTTTTGTTGATAATTTATATAATAACGAAGATATACTTCAATAATCTGATTTATTTATTTGTTCTCTTTATTTGTTTATAAATAAAACATTATAGATATTTTTCTTTTTACATTTAATAATACTATTAAGATAATTTAGAATTTTAATGTGAAGAATTTATTCTTATCAGACAATATCTCCTCTAATAATCTATATATTACAATAACCTTTTTTAAGAATATAATTATTAGGGTTTCTATAATTAAAACGGTTTTGTATAATACTAATATTATATATTTAATCAATCGATTTATAATAATCAAGAGGTAATTATATTCTACTCTTATTATTGAATCTTTGGATTTAAATAACAAATCTATAAAGTCCTATAATATCGATTTCTATAATATTAGTGATATCTTAATTATATATATCTATTTATAAGGGATATAGCGAGAAGTTTTGTTTCTGATACAAGTATCATATTCGATGATCATTTTTTTGATTATAATTCAGAGTCCTGGATTTTAATATTGTCTTTTAATTCTTAAATATATCCTTTATACTTCTTAATAACTATAAATTAGTAATATATATTGCTTTTTAATAAATTTAAGGGTGATACTATTTAATAACTATATTTTCCTTATAATTTATATTAATTTATCAATGATTATTAGCAGCTTAGATCATTTGATATTTTCTTTATTTTGTTATATATCTATAAGTTTATTTTTCCAGATTTCTATTGATTTGTTTTTTAAAATAACAATTTCCATTAGATTTGGAATAAGGTCTTTATTTGATAAAGCTTTCAGGATTGTTGTTTCCTAATAAATCTTCTTATTCTTATACCCTGATAATCTGTTTAATATATTTACCCTTGTATTATCTTTGCCTTTGATATACTTGATTATCAAATCAAAACCGATTAATTCCTTAATTTATTAAGCCAATCTTTGATTATTCAGGATCTTAATTGTAATAAAGATTTATAGATTTATATAATTAATATAAATGATTATTAGGAATTTAACTCCTTAAAAATAGATTTTCTAATGTTTTAATAATTTGATTATAATTATAAGTTCCTTTTTATAAATATTATAATTTTGCTTTATTTTATTTATCTTACTGAAATAATAAGCAATTAGATATAGTTTCCTATTATTATCTTTTTGAAAATAAACTTCTGTTATATAAATATTGGAAGTATTTGTTTTAATAATACTTTCTCGATTATTATAATAATTGTAGAATATAGATTCTTTAATAAATCTATTCTTGATTTCCTGAAAGATTTACTTCACTTTTTCGTTTTATATAAATCCTATATCTTTTTTTATCATTTCTGTAAATGATCCTATTATCTTGAAAAAGTCTTTCATAAATATCCAACAAAAATTGGCGAATCCTAATATAATTTATATATCCTTGATATTTCTAAATCACTCCTAATTCTTTATTTTCTTGATTTTCTTTAGGTTAATATTCATTTATCCTAATTCGATTATATATCCGAGAAAGATTACCCTTTTGACTTCAAATTTGTATTTTGATAATTTGAGCCATGAATCGACCTTCCTAAATACTTCGAGTACTTTAAGGATATATTCCTTATACTCTTTTTCCTTTTAAAAGAAGATAAGGATGTCATCTAAATAATAAATCATAAATAAACTAAACTCTTTAAGTATCTTGTTGTTTTATTGTTAATAAATAATAAATATATTTATTAATCCAAATAATATAACAATATATTCCCACAATCTAGAAAATAATATAAAAGTGATCTTTTATTTGTATCCTTTTTTAATTTGTATCAGATTGAAAGTGTTTCTTTGATCTAGCTTAATATAAATCATTATCTTGCTCAATTTATCCCTTAGTTCCTAGGTTTTGGGTATAGAGTATATATCCCTGATAATCCTATTGTTCACTTGGCAATAGTCTTCATAAAGTCGATTATTCAGATCTCCTTTTTTGAACATTAATAATACATTGATTACATAAAGGAACTTGGATTTCCTAATCCAATTTTTCTTTTCAGTTTTAGATCAATATTCCTTTTATATTTTTAAAGTATTAAGATTATATAATCTCAATTTCTCAATTAAGGGTATAAATCCTTTTTTAAAATTGATCTCATAATCCCAAAGCTTATATTCTAACAAGGCTCTCAAGTCTTGTAAGTCTTCGAACAACTTAGCAAATTTTCTATATTGTACTAAAATCTTTTTTGTATCAATCTTGCTGACCAATAAAGGATCTATAGTTGTTATAATATAATATCCAGCCTCCCCAGAAATCTATTCCTTTGGATCATATAATTATTTATTCTTATATTTATAATAATCGAATATAAAAATATCCTTTATTTAATCAATATTTAGATTATATTTTCTAATCCAAAGAGTTTCCAAGATTATTATATATCTATTTAATAATACTAAATTCAATTTGATTTGCTTTGTATATCCTTCCAATATAATCATTTTGAAAGTATTAGTTTATCTTTGTACCCATCTATCTGTCACGAATCACGTTCATTATTATAAAATAAAACTAGTTACCAGTGTTTAAGCCGCTTTCTTTATAAGGATCTTTATCGATAAGGAATTCTAGGACAAATATTGTCCTAGGACAAATAGTATTTTAGGAAGAATAAGCTAGGCAATTATAAGGTTTTAGGACAAGTGTTTTAGGATATGATTTGTCCTAGGAAGATTATCCCAGGATAATATTTGTCCTAGGACTATTGTCCCAAGACTGTTATCCTAGGATCTATATAATCCCAGGATTGGAATTATCCCAGGATTAGTGTCCTGGGATTAATAATGGATCATATGATGAATAGACTGGATAGCCAGTCTATCTAAGCTATCCAATCCAAAGGATAGTCTGGATAGCCAGTCTATCCAAGCTATCCAAATTATATTCATTAAGTATATAATCAGAATAATTTCATAGTTTAGGAGCTTGATGCTTAACTTAGTTATCAATTAGTTTACCTATATTCTACTTGATCTAATAACGACTTCACTTCCAAATGAACCCTATTGATAAAGCCTTAACCTACAACTACCAACCAACGAAACCTTAGGCAGCCGCTGCCTCCAGTACAGTATCGTTACACTATCTACTTCAGCTTTTTTTCTTTTCAACAATATCAATTAATAAGGATATTCTTTAAGCTCAATAAGGATTCCATTTTTTTCAGCAAAATTGGGATTTATAAATACTTCTATAATCTTTGAATTGATTAAAGCTTTAACTTCCTATTTTCCAAAATTGATTCTTATAATTAATTGTCCAATCCTAATTGTATCATTGAGTTTTAGCAATAATAATTTGATAATCCATTCTCTAATAAAAAAGTTCAATTATTTATGTTAATATTTGTTTATATTTAATAATCTATAAGATATAATTGATAATAGTTTTATTAATCTTATTTGAAAATCTTGATAATAATCCTTAAACTATTGATATTTGTAATAAAGATTAATTCTATATTAAATTCTTTGATCTTTATTTTGTAATAGAATTTCTTATATATCTTCAACTTTTAAATTACAATTATTATACTTTTATTTTTTATTAATATAAAAAAAATCTAAATCTATAATAAATCTTTTAATATTATACAATATAGATTATTATAAATAACAATATATAATACTAACAAAATTAAATAATTATAGATTTAATATTTCTTAACAAAATTAGGTTTTTTATTCTTATAATGATATTATATTTGTTTCTTATTAAGGTAACTTATTATATACTATAATTTATTTTCTTGAGATCTCAAAAGATCCTTATTGATTTGCTGATTGTCTTTGGATTCTTTAATAAATCCTTTCTTTTCGAATAATTCGATTAATTTTTAGTTCTTTATAAATTCAATTTCTTCATCAACATTTCTAGATGATTCCATTTTTATATATAAAATGATCAAATCTAACTCCCTGAATTGTTCTGAATATAATTAAGGTAACTTTTTTTCTAATAATCCTATTTTATAGGAATTATCTTTTAATATATTCATTTCCCAGGATCTTTATTTCCTGTTTCCAAATCTTATTTGTTTCTTATCTTTTATAGTGAATAACTTCTTTTGATTATAATCTCGAGATATATACTTATTCTTTCTATAAATAAAATATAAATTATTCTTTCTGCATCTTTTCTTTTCTTTGGCACTAAATCCATTTGATTTATATCAATATTCGGCTTTATTTAATTTTATTGGATCATTAGTATTATAATATCTATTCTGATGCTAAGTTTTAAAAAACTTTTTATTTTCCTGAATAATTCCCTTTTTCTTTATTTGTCTTTTATAGAAATAATTATCAATTAGAATAAAGGTCTCGATTAATTCAGAAAAATTTGGTGATTTTGGAGCTCTTATTAGTTCATCTTTGATGATATCCTTAAGTTTCTTATAGAATTAGGATCTAAGATAATTATTATTTTATATAATATATTTAGTATATTATTGGAATTTAATAATATAAATTATAATTGATTCTATTTATTTAAATTGTTGTAATACTTTTTTAATTATATAATTAGAATCAACTTCTCCAAAAACTCTATTGAATCCTTATCGAAATGATTTGTAAATACTAAAAAGACAATGTATCTCAGATTTCATATTCTCATTGAGCTGATTATCAATAATTTTGGTTATTAGATCATTAAAGAAAGGTTCGATCTAATTAAATATAATTCCTTGGAAAAATGATATCAACTATAAAATCCTCTATATCTATATCAAAAAGAGGTGTTTATAAAAGTATAATAAAGATTAGCTTATATAACAAAAGCTCGATATTTGCTATGATCTTTATAGAATAAATCAAAGGTGAATATTTGGATTGTTTGTTTTGGCTTTATAATAACAATAGTCTGTTTTAAGGCCCTAGTAAAGGAGAAGGAAACTGATTCGATGAATTACTGATTAGAATCCATTGTAATTGATATAGTTTAACTGTAACAATATTCAAAGTATAACGATTCTATATTGAAGACAATAATTATCTAAGATTTCATTTGATTGATAGTTGTAGATTAAGGCTTTATCACTAATTTTTATTTGGAAATGAAGTCATCATTAGATCAAATAGAATATAGATAACTAATTAATAACTAAGTTGAATACAAAGCTCCTTAACTATGAAATTATTCTAATTATATACTGATTCCTTTCTTAGAGCCTTGGGGAGCCCTCGCTTCTAGAGGCTCCATTACATGATCCCATATAGGCCTTAAGACACTAATCTTAGGATGATTCCAATCCTAGGATTATATAGTTTTTAGGATAATAATTCTGGGATGAATATTATCCTAGAATATTTTACTTTAGAACAAATCATATCCTAGAACACTTATTTTAAATCTATATAATTGCCTAACCCTCTCTTCCTAGAATATTAGTTATCCTAGGATCTAATTTATCCCAGGACATTTATCCTAGGAAACAGCGGCCCAAACCGTCGTACTTGCTTTTATTGTATTATAATGAATGTGATTCGTGATATTTATATCAATATTCAGTTCCATCTAGCTCTATTGGATTGCTGATATTATGATATTTGTTCTGACATTGATATTTAGGAAACTTTTTATTTTTCTAAATGATTCCCTTTTTCTTTATTTATCTCTTATAAAAATGATTGTCAATTAAAATAATGGTTTCGATTAATTTAGAAAGGTTTGGTGGTTTTGGAGCTCTAACTAGCTTGTCTTTGATAATATTCTTGAATCCTTTGTAGAATTAGGATCTTAGATAATTATTGTTTTATATAATACACCCAGCATATTGTTGAAATTTGATAATATAGATTATAATTGACCTGGTCTGCTTGAATTGTTGTAATACTCTCTCAATTATATAATCAGGGTCAATTTCCCTAAAAGCCTTGTTGAAACCTTATCTAAATGATTTATAAATATTGAAGAAACAATATATCTTAGATTTCATATTTTCATTGAGTTAACTATCGGTTATCTTGATTATAAGATCATTAAAGAAAGATTTGATCTAATTGAATATAATTCCTCAAAAGAATGAGATTAATTACAAGATCCTTTATATCTATATCAAAAAGAGATATTCATTAAAGGTATAATAAAGATCAGCTTATATAATAAAAACTCAATATTTACTATAATCTCCATAAAATTGATTAAGGGTAGATATTTGAATTGCTTATCTTGACTCTATATTGACGGCGGTCTGTCTTAGGGCCTCAATGAAAATGAAGGAAACTGATTTGATGGGTTATTGACTGAAATCCATTGTAATTAATATAGCTTAATCATAATAGTACTCAAAATATAATGATATTATATTGGAAATAGTAGTTGCTTAAGGTTTTGTTTAATTAGTAATTATAGATTAAAACTTTATTATTGATATTTATTTGAAAATGAAATTGTTATTAGATTAAATAGAATATAGGTAAATTAATTGATAACTAAATTGAATATAAAATTCCTAAACTATAAAACTATTCTAATTATATACTTCTAGATATTATTAGATAATTTAAATAGATTGATCTATCTAGACTATCTCTTAGATTGAATAAACTAAATTATCTAATCTATCTATTATATGATCCTTTAATAATCTCAGAATATTAATTCTAGAATAACTCGTTTTCTAAAATAATATACTTTTTAAAATAATTATTTTGGGATTAATATTATCCTAGGATTTTCTATCCTAGAACAAATAAGATCCTAAAATACTTGTTCTAAACCATTACAATTGCCTAATTGGTTAGTCTTAGAATGATTACAATCTTAAAACTTATTTTATCCTAGAACACTTATCCTAGGATTCCTTATCGATAAGGGCCTTTTCGGAAACAGCGGCCCAAACCGCTGTACTTGCTTTTATTGTGTTATAATGAATGTGATTCGTGACAGAAAGATATATAAATAAATATATATTCCTTATTTGTAATTTCCAAATCCTTAAGAGATTGATAAGTAGATATATAGTTAAATTAAAATATGAGTATTGAAGTTTTTTCAAAATACTCTTTCGCAAGACACATCCGATGATGTAACACAGAAAGACGATAAAGCCAAAATGTAAGCTAAAGCAAGAAGGATTTAAAGTCAAGTCTCCTATTGGTCAAATGACAATCTTATCTTGCAGAATCTGCAATGCTAATATGGATACTCCGTGCTAATACAATAACCCGGAAAATCATTTTCTTTCACTCACCCAATCACATATATCATTAACAAATCTTCCCATTCGGTCAATTTCAATTGAGACATTGACCAAGTGATATTTACCTACCTACCTACTGCCTTGGTTCCATCAATCACATATCTACTCCTCTTGAATTCTTGAATGCTCTACCTTCCTATTTATATATCTTTAAAAATACCATCTATGCCATCAATCAAAAATACAAAGATATAATTTTCAAACATCATGATACCATTATTGAGCTTATCGCAGGATTTGTCGGTACAAGAAGCCTTATCGGGCATCTTTGGAAGTATAAGTTTGGCAACTTGGATCTTTTTGTTGGTTCGTGATACCCTCGTATCCAGTGTTTCGAACCCTTCATACCCAACCAAACTATCAAAGGGTTTGGTGGTATAGGCTCATGAGTGGCCTAGCCATATTGACGTGATCTGATCTCTTTAGGTGCCACAACTTATCTTGAACTATCGATCTCAGAGTGCCGATGGTGTTTCATTGGCTTTCTTAACGGTGTGGTTTATTGGGGACATCACGAATCTTGCCGGTAAGTACAACATGAATTCTGAGGGAAGGGTCGCATAATCTTGGCAGCCATATCATGGTATCGACAGCCATGGCCTGACTATCATGGTATCGATAACCATGTTCATAATGTTGATGGCTCTTCTCTTTGCTAACTATCAAGATTTCATTCTTCGATGATCACGTGCGTATACTGATTTTCTTCAGGTGCAATTTGGGCCGATCTTGTCCCTACAGTTGTTGTCCTAGCCATCTACTTCTGTATTGCCGACTTCGTACTCATTGGACAATGTCTTTATTACAACAATAAGAACGCCCAGAAACACCAAGAAACAGAGTCCACTGCACCAACAGAGGAAGACCCTCTTCTTACCCGTCGACGAAGTAGCAGCAGTATTGGACTTCCAGGATCTCATAGAAGACGTTCTTCAGCAATAAGTGGAAATCAACACCATGAAGATACCTTGACCAAAATCTTGGAAGAAGATGATTCGTCAGATGGAAATGCTTGGGTAAGAAATGTTGTTAGCATCTTACTGGTTATTGCTGCCGGAACAGCTGGATGGGCTATTGCCTGGAGGAGTGGTGTTTGGATGCCCACCCCCGAGAATGGAGGTGACGTTCCTAAAATGAATGATGTTGCTGTTGGAGCAGAGGTACTAGGATATTTCAGTGCGATCTGTTATCTTGGGTGAGTTGACTCATACGAGGAGGAAGTGTGACAGACGTGTGCTAATGAGATTATCCAGTGCCCGAATTCCTCAAATTTTGAAGAACTACAAGGAGAAATCTTGTGATGGTAGGAAATTCCATCTTGCTCTGCACAACATCAATAGATATCTCAAGCTAACAATCACAGGCCTCGCACTCCTTTTCTTCCTCCTTTCATTAATGGGCAATCTTACATATGGTGCTGGCATCCTTTTCCATTCATTGGAGAAAGAATACCTCATCGTCAATACACCATGGCTCATTGGATCTTTGGGGACGATTGTCGAAGATGCAGTTATCTTCCTGCAATTCAGAATGTATGCACCTAAGTCAACTTCAACATCTGCCATTGAATAGGCAACATATATGGCAAATTGGGGGTAGATTGTATCGAGGATGTAGAATAGATCACGGATGAGTGGAGAGGAAGGGCGTTTCTGAATTGTTTCTTCCATTTTCAACGTGTATAAGGAATGAGGGACATGAACCGGATTGCAGATGAGGAAGGATGGGTGTTTTAGATGATGAAGGATGGATATTTTAGATGAGGAAGGGTTTGGACATTTTAATGATAATCAACGTAACAAATGATCAATTTCTTTCGCCAAGATGGTCCCCTTCCATTACCAGTCCATCTCATGAAAATGTTCATCAAATGGAGTTCCTACAATACTATTTAAATTTCCCCTTTCGTGTTCTTGAATGCCAAGCCTTCTCATTACCCCGCCAAGCCATCCAATCTCTTCACCCAATCCTTTGAGGCAAAGCGTCAAATTCCCCCTTGAGACTGTGTGACTTGAACCATGGAGACCACCAGTGGACGGGACTTGGAAATCTCAATTGACCTTCTCGTATATTTCACCAACCTCATTGTCAATTCTGCCATCACAACCAGTCACTCATTTGGTTTTTGAACTTTCAATCCTGTATTGAAAGATTTTACCGTCAAGTCACTCTTTTCTTTCTTTATTTTCCAGCGACACAGAAACAAACAGAAACGGCGATTTCGATTCACCTCCGCACCCCACAGTCAGTCCCCTTTAACCTTAACACAACCTTAATCCACAATGCGCTCGCTCGTTATTCTCCCGCTTGCTGGACTTCTTTCCACCGCTGCGGCAGCAGGTACATTAGGATTTGCTCTTGGTACGAAGAAGCCAGATGGTACATGCAAATTTACGGCTGACTATGAAGCGGATTTCGATACCATTGCCAAGGGAAGCACTGCAAAACTTGTGAGGGGATATGCGGCGAGTGATTGTGATACCGCAAAGCAGATATTGCCAGCTGCTAAGGCGAAGGGATTCAAGGTTGTTTTGGGTATTTGGTACGTCAATAGAAACGAGATGTTTGGATTTCGGATGTGCAGGCTAACAATGTGAATAGGCCAGACACTGATGAATCCTTCGCTGCGGATAAAGCAGCGGTAGTCAAGTATGCGCCTCAATATAGCGATCAGGTTTATGCCATTACGGTCGGTTCGGAATCACTCTACCGAGGAAACTTCACTGGTGAACAACTCTTGGAGAAGATTCAGGATGTCAAGAGTGCATTGAACGGAGACTTTAAGGTTGGAACAGCAGACAGTTGGAACAAGTACATGGATGGTACCGCCGATGCTGTTATCAAAGGTGGTGCTGATATTCTGTTGTGTAATGCTTTCAGTTACTGGCAGGGACAAGAATTGAAGAATGCAACACATAGTTTCTTTGACGATATTATGCAAGCTTTCGGACATATTCAAGATGTTGCCGGATCTGCTACTGATGGGCCTGAGTTATGGGTAGGAGAGACTGGTATGATAAACATTTCCCTTTCATAATTTCTAAATTTACAGTGCCAAATCATCCCCGACATTGAAAGTGCTCTTTGGACTCCAGGCTTCTCTTTCGCATGCGCTGACATGATTCTCAAATAGGCTGGCCAACTGCAGGCTCAACTTACCAATCTGCCGTCCCAGGGACATCATCTGCACATACGTTTTGGCAAGAAGCAATCTGTGGTATAATGGATTGGGGTGTAAATGTTTTCTCCTTCGAGGCATTTGATGAGCCATGGAAGCCAGTATCCACCGGTGCAGATGGCTCAGTTGCAGATGAGACTCATTGGGGAGTCTGGAACAGCGACCGAAGCAGCAAGTACTCGTTGAATTGTTAGGTTTTGGAACCCAGAGGCTGCCCACATGGGCGGAATTCGTGAGTAAAGAAATTTGTCGATAATATGGGGCGTGGTTCGCATATGATATTAGAATTGAGGATATGAGCGACTTAAAATTTCGCCCGCCCAGATTGTTAGCTTTAAAATTCGAGATACCACACATTTGTCCTGTCTCTGTTTCTTCATCTGCAATGCCATGCTGGCTTGGCAACGTCTTTTGTGCATCTCATCTGCCGACGTAACGGAGTTCCCCATGCAAGGGACAAACGCCCATGTCCATCTTTTGCTCCTTTTTCGAATGCACCATCAAAAATAACCAATCTTCATCCCCACACCCTTATGTTCGTGCAAATTATCACAGTAGAAAATTTAACGATGTGGCTAGATTCAATACTGATAACGAATGATGGTGTACCTGGGACACCTTTTTACGGGTCGGACCGTTAGCTGTGGTGTTAGCTCATTGTCTGTTGCTGTCCGCGGCCGTAAAGGACCCTGGAACTAATGGGATAGCTCCACGTCTGCATGACTACCCTGCATGGTATTGTACTTCCGAGGTTGAGGAGCTAGACTTGGGAGGAACTTGTTTTCAAATAGGTAGGTACTCGAGGACCGCATTTAGATTCTGCCTCCATGGCACTGGCACTGGCACGGCTCCTGGAGGGCCGGCGGAGGTCATTCAACTTGATTTGATTGATCGAATATTTAATGGTTCTCCATCTCCATTCTCCATTGTATTAATGGGGGTAAGCCCCCAAGCCCCCAAACCCCTATTGCTCGTTGCGCTCGAAAGCTGCTCACTGCAAACGGTATGGAGGTATGTAACCTCGTGAATGTCATGTTATGTACGAAGTATTGGATAGCTATCTGTGAGAAAGGAAATCCAAGCGTATATACCTATTATCGATATTTCCCTGGATTTTCTATAGATCAAAACTTAAAGCAACTATTTGTCGTGCTCTAAGAAATCGTGCCAGATGTTCCGAGTGCCTAGTATGTATGATGGTTGTATGATGGTTGTACTCCCGAATTAGCAATCAATATGCAGTAAGAAATGGAGAAGCCCTAGTAAGACTAATAAGAATAATTCCATTTTATTATACAAATTGCAATGATTCGTACAGGCGGTAGGTAGTAAGTGTCTCTCTCGCATGCTTCCCCCGTTGGTCGATAGACGTTCTATTCATCATCTCATCATCCCGAGAAGCTTTCGTTTCCCCTGTACGGTTACTAGGCAGGCGGTAGGCGGTAGGCGGGAGGTGGTAGGTACTGCTGAGCACCTAATAAAGGTTGCCAGCAAGACCTCCTTCACCATCACAATCCAATATCTACCTAGTCAGAGATCCAAGGACGAAGTTATTTATTTATATTTATAAATGATTTCAAAGAAAGATGTCGCAAACGAATGTCATCTTCAACTGATTCATTCTATCAATAGCTTCAGTATCATGCCTGCTCGCATTTAACTTAATCCATCGATTCGCGGGTACTCCTTTTTCATCACAACGGTAACCCTTCTTGCTTGTTGCTTGTTGGTTCTTGCTTGTTGCTTTCAATAATTTTTAATTACCGAACGCGTCGCGACAAATTCTAATGGTCTCCGGTCTTGGGTAAGTAGTAAATACTAATAACTCCATACCAACTATACATCTACCGGCAGGGACCTGGAAATTCCCCCAAAGGTTGATATTTGGAATTGGGACTCGAAGTTGCATTTACTCTGTCAACAACCAACCAACCAACCAACCAAAACAACAACAACAACATCTAGAAGAGAGGTCCGAGTGGAAGAAAAGTATCTCGATAATTTGATAATATTTTGATTATAATATTTTGACCCCAAAAAACCGAAAAAAATACATAAGAGAAAGAGAAGAGAAGAGAAGAGATACAGTGACAGACGAATATCAAATCGTCTGCACTGTTCTCTAAACTTTGGGTGAGTGGTCCCTTTTTTTTGGATTGATTGATTGATGTTCTTATTCCTGTTATCCGCCTGCATCCTGATTTCATTCATCCCCGTCGGCAAAATAACTGGAGATTTGATCACTGTGAATTCGTGAGTCTTATTAACACACTCATTTTCTCCATCTTTACAGTCAATATTCAGACATTGATTTCTACACCTCCTCGGACGACGACGGCAGAGGCAGGATTCGAACTCGTATATCCTGATCCATCGAATTCTCCTGCCTTGTCAACAACTTCAACTGCTGAGGGTGGAGGCTCGTCTCCTATTCTTCCACCTCTGCCAGAACCAACAATAAACGGTCATACCATCGATCTTTTTGGAACTCCACCTTCACGCCCGCCATCAGAACCTCAAACGGATACTAGCGCTTTCTTTACGGCCAGTTGGGGATCTCCGTATCAACACCCTACAGAATCTTCGGTTGGAAGTCGTTCACTCTATCGAAGCGCATATAGTGAAGCATCAGAAGACTCGGAAGATCTGCCCATTCGCCATCTTGAGTTGCACACACCGTTTCTACGTCCCCCTCCAGCTTTCACAAGGTCTCAAACAGAACCGGATTTTGTGTCTCACGACGGCCTCATCAGCGCCGCCGTACTAGCCAATCGAGCTCGACGTCCCGCGCATCGATTGACCGAAGATTGGATAAGGCAACATACCGGAGGAGAATCAACGGAAAGGAATAACTGGCTCAGTGACGACCCTGGAGAAAGTGAGAACTCTTCATTGAGCGGATCAAACTCAGGACGCGCAACGAATTCTTCGGTACTAGAATCAGACCCCAGGACTCCCACTTTACAACGGGTTTTGCAAGCAAGTCAACAGTCAAGGTGGGAATCTGAAAGTCGGCATAGAAGAAAGGATACCGGAGAGACTTTGACACAAGCAGATATTCCATCTTCACTACGTGCCAAATCCTCGAAGATGTCGGCAAGAAACGAGGGTGGTTCGCAGAGGACTTCTGCCAATCATACACCAATAGATGAAAAACCCCTTCCTCCTCCGCCTTTGATGGCACCATGGGCAGGCAAAGCTCTACCTAATCCTACACCATCACCAACTATCCCGCTACATCCACGATTAAAGAAGAAAGTTCCGTGGAAGGGAAAGAATATATTGGTATTACTCCCTTGGGATGAAGATCGTGGAAAGAGAGGAGGCGCACCGAAACCCATGACACCAAAAGATGTAGCTGGCATGCTAAAAGATTGGGAGGAATTGGGTTATGACACCAGTGGATTTAACCTTGGCTCTGATGATGGAGGTGAAGGCGGCCCTGGTCAGAGTCGAAATGGTTGGCCGCTTATAACTGATGTGGAGGCGGAGAGAAACCAGAAAAATTTCAAAGTCAGTATTCCTGACAAGAGAGGTAAGATAGATGTTTTGTTTCATCACTTTTTCCTCAAAGTTGAGGAGAGGAGCTTCAGGTGTGGTCGTGAACATCCATCCCTTTATACCGGGCTGTGGCGTTCTCCCTTGCATTCCTTAATTGCTTAGTTGAGCTACATGAGATTATCAGAATCGCGAAATGGGAATTTGCAAATGATCATCGCGTCATTTGTGATAAAATGAGTACTAATGGATTGGGTAAATGTAGAATGGGATGCTTATGTCGAAGAATTGAAAGAAGCCAAATTACGAGCATTAGGTGTTTCCTTGGGGTACGATGAACCCATTCCCATAATTTCACCGGCGATATCGAATTTAAGTCGTCGTACTTCAATGCAATATCCACCATTACCATTTTCACCTCCGATACCAACTTCATCGGCAGCGAGTAGTCACATGGCCCACAATTCGAATCTTCCTTTTTCTCCTGCTTTGATGCCTGGAAATGGTTTATCTACAAGTCAAAGCTCCAACCAAGGTTCTATCGCTTCTCCCGTTTCAATGCATGCGCACTTGCATGGAAAATTCGGAGGCATGAGACACAGTTCGGTGTCGTTTGGACATGGGGATCATCCTTTCGGATCACCTTTTCAATATCCAAAACCAACCTCATCACCGGGTGTTTGGTCTCCACAACAAATGCTTTACCAGCATGGACATAGGAGTGGGTCTCCTTCGATGCATAATTTGGGATCGATCAGATCTCCCACTTCACCTCTTTCTCAGGATGGCTACTTTCCACCAGGTCCAGGTGATGCCATGTCACGACAAATTCTGATGCAAAATCAATTATTGGCTGCAAGTGCCCGTGCTCGTGCATCTCCAAGTCTTCAAGAGGTTCGTGAAAGTGAAGATGAACAGATGGCGGAGATGCCCGTTCCAAACAAGAGTCCTTCAAAAACACCAACATTACAGGATGAATCAACCATCAAGCGTAATGCAAGCGCAAGCTTGCAGCGAGAAATTGATGATGCTGAATATCATCTCGAGGAACAATTCCAACGACAACTTGATGGTGATGACTATAGTCCTCATTCTGATCAAGTCGAGGTGGACAAACAATTTGAAAATAAACCTGTTCCTCACCTTAGAAATTCCTCGATCGTTGGCGTTGGACTCGGATCTTCACGGTTTGTGGTGGAGACGACTGAGGGACCTGTTCTTCATCACCCGCAACCCCACAGTCGCGGGCATTCCCTATCTCAGCGGCCGTTCCAGGATTCCGAGCAGGATACGTCTAGTGGTGAGTCGAAGAATGGATTACGTGGTGTAAAGGATAATGCCAAATACGACTTGTCTGATATTGAAACCAACCCTAGCAATATGGGGACACCGACCTTGCAAAACGGCGTACCGGCATTTGGCCATGATAGGGACATGTCCATATCCAGCAATCCATGGCTCGACGCTGCATCTGTTCAATCAAAGATGGCGCAACCTAGTCATCGGTCCAACAAGCAATCGATGTCAACATTAAACGTTGCAGCGAGACCTTTTAATTTTAACCCAACAAGTTCCTTCCAACCAAATCAATTCTCCTTCACTGGTGGCAACTTTCAACCAGCACATACAGCTGCCAATTACGTGCCATTCGCTCATCAAGGACCTTTACCTGGTGTAACTGGACATCATGGCAATCACTCTGTGAAGAATTCATCCAGTAAAGTCAATGCTCCCGCCCAGGTATTCTCCCCTCATCTGCCAGGCTTCGTACCTGGACAAAGCGAGTTCAACTTCCAAGGACCAAGCTTCAGGCCTGATGCACCAACATTTACTCCCAACCTTTCCACCTCTATCACTTCTGTGAGTGAAGAAGTACCTGGTAATGAAACTCCAAAAAATCCCATCTTTGCTGGCCTTGATTTGAATTCCCTCGGCACGACGAAACCTGCGAAGAAGTCAAAAGCTATTCCCATTGTTCGGCCTGATAGCAATCCATCGAAGGAGTCTGAAGAACTACTGGAAGGTAAAGACGGTCGCCCTATGCAGAACCCAGGTCATATCAAGAGAATGCGTAGAGAAAACGATGATGGCGATTCCGTACCTCTGTTTTCCGGGTCCACTGTGCCTCTTCAGGAAACCACCTTGGAAAAGTCAAGTCCAAAGGAAGCCCAGCTCGCTACTGCAGATGATGACAAGGAAAACTTCGCCCCTTCGAGTGAAGATGTGGAAGAGTTGCCTACTGCTGCTGAGAACAAAAAGCCATCCAAAGATGCGGATTTCTCCCCATTCGAATTTCAACAACAAAAGGAAGCAGAAGATTTCAATGCCGCAATACCGTTCACTTCACAAAGATTTGAATCTAATCTTGATAGATATGGTGTTGATATTGCAAAGTCAGAAGATGACACGGAAGACGCTGATGAGACTGCACCCAAACGAGATCTTCACTCGCGGACAGCATCAAATGCAAGTGGAAGTCAGCTTGGCCACAGGAAAATGTCATCATCTCTTTCTGCAGCTGCAAAACCTTTCGAATCTCAAACAGACGGGAATTTTGCTTTCACTTTTGGTGAAAGTAAAGCTCCGGCACTTGCCCCAGCTTCTCCCGTTCTCCAAAATACCAATCGCCTTGGAGACTCCAGGTATGCTAACAGTCCATCACCACCTCGAGCATCTGCTACGGAATCACCTACCCTGCGACCTCATGAAGTAAACGATTTTCAAAATGCGTTACCAGGGCCTCTGAGTCCGCCAAAATATGACGAAGACTCTGACTTGGAGGAGGGTGAGGTTTCAGAGGGTAGAGAGCCAACATTTGAGGAGATTGATGCTGTTATGAGGCATCTAAATTCAACGGAAATGTCACCAGCCACAGCCTCCGATGGAGAGGATACTCCAAGATGGCATGAAGCTGGCTCACAAAGACGTATCCGAATTCCTTCAATGTCATCTCCTATTCGCCTTCATCCTAATCTTTTGCGCAGTGATGCTCCTAGCCCCAGCCCAGGTCCAAAAAGATATGCAGAGGATAGTCAGTTTGGTGGAATGTCTCCCGACAGAGTGTATTCATACATGGGAGCTGAAGATGATCCTTTCGCGGATCCTCATTCTACAGCTGCATTTGGATCACCTATTCATCGTCTCAACACTGGGAATAGTCTACCAGTAAGTGATTGGGATGATGTCCTCAGCGAAGGCGAGGAGATTAAACTTCATGAAAGAATTGGTTTCTTCGATAACCGTGTCAATGACATCGTCGGCTCGTTGTTGGCCGATAGATTGGATCCCATCGAGAAGATCCTGGAAGGAATTACACATACTTTACGATCAATGCCTTATCCCGCAAAGACCGTACCGCATCGCAGAGAACGACGTAGTATGTCCGGTGCACTCAGTGATGCTGATGATGAAGATGACGAAGACCCCGGAAGATCCGCAAGCCCAAGGAGAAACGCAAAATTGGAGAAAATTAGAACGGTAGTATTGGATGCTCTCAATACTCATTCCTCAAGACCTCAAAGTGCCATCACTCAAACAGCTGCATCAATGTTACCTACCTCGCGTAATGTCATTCAAGCTTTGGATGAAATGAAGGAGCATCTAACCCGATCCTCACAACCTGCTTTCACCGTGGAAGATCTCAAGAATGCTGTGGAGCAAGTTGTTGAAAAGCGAATACCTGCTCCAATTAATCATGATGATGTTTCAGCTTCTAAATTAGCGGAGGCTGAGGCAAAGATAGCTGCTCTTGAACAACAAGCCCACACTAGCCACAATAGGTTGGTTGAGATGGAAGAAAATTCTCGATTCAAGATTGCCGAGCTCGAGGAAAAGCTCCATCGAGCTGATGATTGGGTTGAGGAAGAGATCAAAAAACGCAGAGCTGCTGAAGACTCCAAGGCTATGACAGAAAGACTTTTAGCTAGTTCTCTGGAAGAGGAAACTCGACTAAGACAAATTGTAGTGGAAAAGAGCTCGAAGGCGGAGATAGAGATCGTAACTCGACGAAAGGCCGAAGATCGTCTCGCTGAAGCTCAACGTCTTCTTCGTATCTCTTCCGAAGAGGAAGATCGACTTCGCGACGCCTTGTTGGAGAAAGATGCCAGGATTCGGGAGATTGCAGAAGATCGCGATCATAAGGTAAGAGGTATTGAAGAGTTTAAAAGCAAGACTACTATGCGTATCGCGCTTCTGGAAACTGCCCAGGAGAGCTTTCGCAAAACCGAAGCAGATCTTACCGCCACAATTCACATGGCAGAATCTGAATTACGGGAATCGCGTTCATTAGCCCATAGATGGCAGCTGGAGGCGGAGGGAGCCATGGAAGCAGCCAAGAGACACAGTGAGGATGCGGAACAAGCCAATGAAACCAATAGAGACCTTAGGAGGACCATCGAGACTTTGAAGAACCAGATGGAGGAAAGTATCCGAGTCCGCGAATCCATGAGATCGAAATTAATGGATTTGCAGGAGGATATGGCTACGGCGGCCCAAAGCATCTCACAAGAAAACTCCCATCACGCCCAGAAGGAACAGGAATTACTTGCCAGACAAGAAGTCCTCGATGCTAAACTTCATGCCGAGGCTAGAACAAGGGAACGACTCGAAATGGAAATTGAACGACTAGAGAGCGGCGAGAGACAAGGTGTGAGAGCTGTTAACGAGTGTAAGAGGTTAGAAGCTCTCGTCGTCGAACTACGAAATGAGAATCATGCTGCCCACAAAGATGTTATGAGATACAAGCGAGAATTCGAGGAAGCTCGCGAATCTGGCCTAGGCGAGGTTGCACGCACGAGAAAATATATGCAGGTTGAGGTCGACACCGCTAATCATGAGGTCAACGTCGTCAGAGAGGAACTTGAGAATCAAATCTCTAGACTTCAAGCCGAGATAGATCTGGTAAAATTGGATGCCGAAACTGCAAAGGAGCAACATGATATGCTTTTAGAAGCTGCGCAAACTTCCAAGAAAGACATGTTCGATGATATTACAAGAAAGCATCAAGATCAGCTTGAAGATCTACAAGAAAAACTCAAGCGACAACTTGAGAACACCATTGTGGATGCTCAAAGATCGGAACAGCATCTCTTGGAGCGATTAAGTTTGAGTACCGCCAAGACGGAACATCTTCAAGATCGTGTGAGCCATTTGGAAGATAAATTGGAGGTCGCCAGGTCTGCTGCACAAGCCGCTGCTACTCATGCTAAAGCTGCAAGATCGGCAAGTGTAGCTGGATCTTTGCCATCACCGTCACTACCAAAGTCTTCCACCCGTGGATTGGATGTGCCAGAGAAGATCTCCCCACAAGCGCTTCGTGAATCTATCATGGTTTTACAAGAGCAATTGCAAGATCGTGAGTTGAAGATTGAAGATCTGGAGCAGAAGCTTGAGGATGTGGATCCTGATGCTTCAATAAAGATTAGCAAACGTGATGATGAGATCACTTGGCTAAGAGAACTTCTTTCTGTGCGCAAGAGTGATCTCCAAGATATTGTTCAAGCCTTGTCGACCGGCACATATAACCCAGGGAATGTTCGTGATGCGGCTATCCGATTGAGCGCTAATCTGCAGATGGAAGAGCAAGAACGTGAGAGGGCTATGAACGGTGGCTCATCTATCAACCTTCCAAACATTGCAGCTTCCATTGCGGCTAGTCCTAGAGTTGCACAAGTTGCCAATGCCGTAGGACCACTTGCCGCTGCTTGGGGAAATTGGAGAAACAAGAATCAATCAAAGGATGCAACTGCTCTGATGAGTGGTGGTAATAGTTTGGCTACCGAAAGCGGTAACTCAACGCCATCTAAAGCTGGAAGTTCATCTGGATTTCTAAGTGGGTTGATGACACCGCCGGCGAGTAGCTCCAGACAATTCCCTAATACACCTGGAGCACCTCCGCCAGTACAGATTCACAGAGAGCCAGCCAGCTTCGCTAGGGATAATACATTGAGCGCTTTTAACGCCACGGGTCAACGATTTGCGGCTAAACAAGGTGGCCTTATTTCCAGAACGTCCACACCAAGACGCGCGGATAAAGTCCCGGTCAGAAGGGAAGCAACATCAACTCCACCAATTCTGTTAAAGAGTAGCTATGACAATGATGCTGTGGTAACATATCATGATGAGCTAGATAATGGAAATAGGCGCGGGAGCAGACGCGGAAGTGCCCTTGCGCAACCAAGTTTGGGGATGAGTTTGGGGGAAGAACTGGGAGATTTCGGAAGTGAAGAAGGCTTTTATGATGATGATGAAAGTACAATGGATGAGATGGCTGGGATTTACAGTGGGGGATTTGGACGTTGATTAAAAAAGTTTATTTTGTCATTTCTTTTTAATTTCTATTGCGTTTTAAGTTAAAGAATGTTCGAGGGGGGGAGAAAGTGGATTCAAAGCTTCTTATATCAATACCGTCCGCAGTCAGAGAATGGGCTCTTTACATACATACTTATCCTTTAATAGTTCTAGAATGATACCCGGAGTGCGCGAGGGAAAAATGGTAGAGCGGAGAAAATTTGCAGAGGAGAGAGATTGGATATAGTTTCCTTTATTAATGTTGATGGCTAGGAGGAAGGATTTAATGATCGAAAATGAATATTGAGATTACTTTGCATTTTTAAATACCTGTTTTAGAGTTGGAATGAATGAACTGAAGTTTGAATGTTCATTTGGACGTGCACAGCAGACGAAAGATCCACGGTGATCTGATATGACTATGAACAATTAAAGCATACCAATTTCCGTTTCATTGCTACAAGCTTCGCCGTGTCCCACGTATCTTATAATAAATGAAGCAAGGTCTTTTCCATTCCTACCAGGGGAAAATACATGCAACAAGACCTTCAGTCAGATCACCAGTGTCGATCAACAATCAAAAGAATGTACCACTGTAAGCTCCTGCAAATGCTGCGGCAACCAATTTTTGAACCGCCTGTCCAGGATGGAAATTATTCCACCACAAACAACTTACCCCGTTTGTATTATAGCAAACCGCATTTGGGGCACCATATGCTTTTGGATTGTTTATGGCGGTGTCAAAGGGGATCTGCAAATTTGTATAAGTTTGTGGATGAGGAGCTAATTTTCAAATTTGACGTACCGAAGTATCAATCACTGTGACGATGCTTCCAGACCTTTCGGATTGAAACTCAGTGGCCGTGTTCTTGACGAGAGTATTCCAAGCTGCAATACTTGCAGTGTATGTCGCTTGCGTCGTACTGTTCAAAGCTAAGATTTTGGGGCTTTCGTTCGTGGCTATTTTCCCCAGTCAATGTTTAAATCCGATTCATCATATTAAACATTGAGTATTGACTTACGTGGAACTGTCATCAAGGCGAAATTTCTGGCCCCATAATAATACATTATGTCAAGCTGCTTCCAGTAGGTGTTGAAGATCTCCGTGAAGAGTTCACTCTGGTTAGAGTATGTATAACTGAGATCAATATCATTGATGCCAAACCAAACAGCAAAGAGGGTATTTGCCGAAGTCCATGGCGCATATGAAGGTTTTGGGGCAAGATTTGCAGTGAAGATTGCGGTTTGTTGGACTAGTGATTTAGAACCGGAGGTGATGGAACGAACAACATTATCGTCTACTGTTGAGCCTCCGACAGCAAAATTGTAAGATAATGTTAAAGAGGTGTTATATGTGGTGACCAAGTGATCAATCCAATTGAGACCGGCATCCGTTGTAGTGCCTGGGAATGGAGGATTTCCAATAGGGTTATCAGCCGAAGGCTTTGTACCCGTTATTGAGAACAGCGTTCGTGAGTAGGAGTCACCACTAATAAGGTTAACACCGTTCCTTCAATATATTATGGATGCTCTCACAAGGAAAATAGATATTTAGTTCCTGTTACTTGTCTAGGTGCAACTGAGTTCAGGAATGGGAAGGCCACACCACCATCGACCAATAGAGGGAGGATAAACAGGATTTGAGAAAACATGACCCAGATTTTGGTTTGGGGAGAAGACGTGAACAAATTCTATCATCGATAAATGGGCGAAGACGTATGATAAAATACCTTTTTCCAAGTACAAAGCAAAGATGGGCTCCATCGCTATCGATACACCGCCAAATTATCCGTGGCTCAACATTGGAATATGCATAGGTGCTGGGTAGTGCCTGATTGACCCCACAACAAAAAACTGTACTGCAAACCTATTCAATGGGTAAATTCTGATTGGGACGCAAGGAATATTTATGTATCGCTGCCAATATTTCCGGCATGGGAAAATCATGCACAATTCTCCGAAAGATGAAGGATCATGGTCCAGCTTTGTAAGATTACATTTACACTATAGCTTTTCCTTGGTCATGGTTGGTTGTATGAAGACAATTTGGGTTTGAATATCTCGCTGTCGTCTCGTGAGGTAAAATTAAACACTTGCTCAATCACAGTAGTTGCTAGTAGTTCTTTTTCTTTCTTCTTTTTAAATATCTCATAATTATTTCTAAATCTATATCTACTTTCATTATTTTAAAAGTTTAAAGTTATTTCTATTGTTATAAATTAATAATTTCTTCTATTAGAATTAAGCTGTTTCTTTCTTTTTTAATAATTTTTTATATTATAAATATTTTATTTTTCTATTATAAATAAATTATTTCTTTTATTAAGATAAATATATTTATATTATAAATAAATTTCTATTATGTTATAGTCTATTATTCTAAATCTAGTATCAGTTGAAAATATCAATATTATTTATATTATATATTGTTTCTTTATCTCTTTTTATTATTTTGGGTATCTTTTTAAAATATCATGGATTATTTTCATTACCGATTTCTCATTGATCAACTTTGTGATAAGATTATATAGAAGAGTACAATCGGCTGCCATCCTGAGTTCTTCTCTAAAGCTTTAAAATGCCAATACAAGCTGGGTAACTATCCCATTGGAAGCATTGTACAAAACCCTATTGTTATTCAACAGACAAAGCACACTTTCCCCATACAATTTCCATGCCATAGGTTACCCATACACCACGAACAGAAATCCTCGCAGATAAATGACCTCTTCCAATTCGTTGCTTCTGCGTTGTATGCATAGAAATCTCGGCAAGGAAAATCTTAGTACAACGACAGAACACTATAACAATACCCAGAGCATAAGCTGAAAGACGAAACTCAGCTAGATAGTCCCCTGGCATGATGTGGCCCTATCGAAAGCAGATTGTCGTCCGTTGCCTATATTTGTATTGTGGAGGGGCATAGTGTCAATTTGTGAGGAGCATTTCTTCAACATTGTCTCCATGATTTTTAAATTAAGCAAATTAATATTAATACGCGGTATAATCATGTAAAATGCGAGCATTCGAGTCAATTTCACCGTGCAATGGCTGTGCCAATGGACCTTGGCATTTCACAGTGATAGATACAGCGATGGAAAATTCTCGAAGGTTCGTTCATACATGGCATCCCATTTTTAGCTGATTTTGAATTCTGAAGCATTGAGATCAAAGATTATTTCGACAATGATTATCAAAATCACTTTGCATGACCTCTATATTCTTCCCTCATCGTCGCTCTCATCCAAACCACAATAGAGTCAAACACGGATCATTCCGAGAAACCTTTCAGTCCCCTCAACCTCCTGCCAGTACTTCCGCTAGAGTACCTAGCTTAAGCACATGCGGCACAAACATCGTTGACAGCACTCAAGACTTGAGCCGCGGTACTCAATCCACAAGCAGCGATAACGCAACTAGTAGCATCATCTTCGATAGTAGAGAAGGTTGAAGATGCGCATTCACAAGCGTAGTTGTCGATGCTTGAGCAGTATTTTTGCACTGATGAATTGATGCAAGTAGCCTAGTAAAGGTGTCAGATGATCGATAGAAGGAAAGAATACAGAAACTGGGCGAGGGTTATGGGATGACAGTGAAGAGAAAATGAATGGTAATGTCGAGTGAAGGAGATGGAGGTAAATGAAAAGGTCACATACACCACAAGCAGGAACGGCAGCAACGGCTGATGTGCAAGTAGCACTTTGAGCCGAGACGATGGAGGCAGCTCCGAGACAGATAGCGACGTATGAGAACTTCATAGTTTCTGTTTTGAGAGAAAAATATGCGTGGTGTGCGATTGTATTATTGTGTGATTGTGCAAGGAAGATTGCGTGATAATGGATGATAAATATTGGAATTCTTCCCCCTTTTATAGTTTTTTTTACTCCATTGTGATCCAGTCTCGTCTCCCCAAGTATTCAGCATTGTGATATCCTTTCCGTACAGTACATTCGAATCCTGACATTAGAGAATGTTAAACTCAATCATGAAAAGAGTGCGGAGTACCTAGTGAGTGCATTTAACCGTGCACCCGCATGCAGTAGTTGTTGCAGATGCGGGGAATCATTGAAATAGCCTTCAGCATCATGTTCCTGTATTGGTCGTAAAATGAGGGGGTTCTCCTCGGTACCCACATGCTTCCATTTAACATTTCGGCATGTGAAGTGTAAATCAACAGCATGATAGACATTATATGTCAACGTGGGGAGATTGGCAACCAGCAGATTGAGCTGGCATTAAGTAGCTTCCCAATACTAACAGCTGTGCATCCTTCTGCGGGAAAATATGACCAGTAGATGATTGTATGTGTGTGAACCATCAAAACCCTCGAACGATCGTCAAACTGTAGATATTTTCCTGTTACCCCGCTTATCAATCGTAAATAGTAAGATCTTGTGGCTAGCTGGGTTAATTCGGGTTTGTGCAGCCTTTTAGGTGACCTCACATCTGAAGGTTTAGGAGGAAAAGAAAAGAAGAAAAAAAGAAAAGAAAAAGATACATTGATAGACCTGTGCACCACGAATGGTCGCCTAACTGTCAGAAGTAGTCATTAAAGCTATATAATTGTGAGTTTTCTGTATCCAGATCCATTTTCTGGGATAACATTAAAAATGGGATTTCTGACCTCAAGTCAAGTCTTTCCATCCTTGAAGATGCCTCAGCTCGTGAGGTTACTTTAATGCATCGGTTCATCTATATGCATGCAGCTAGAACGACATATTAATAATAAGGTCATAAATTACCTCCTTGCCCTGGTTCAATACCATGCATAGCCTTTGGCGACAATTATTGCGCATTATGATTCTACCGCTTTCCGGCAGTCAACTCTTTTAATACCTTAAAAGCGTTAGGCGCGGTAAGCGAAAATCGTGCATCACCACTGAATATCACCCGACTTGGGCATTGCTTTAAGTAACAAACATTTTTAGAGTGAATTGTAGGTTAGGAATGAAGCTATTGTATATTCAAAAATACCCAACAAAAGTGTCAAGCGCTGGTTTTCGGACCATGCAGTATAAATGTAATCAGTTCCAAAAGCAGACACTGATACCACCTACCCATACCCAGAAAGTGGGATGCATGCAACACAAATAGATGAATAATGAAACAACATGCCAATGAATCAACAAGAAACTTCATACAGATGAAACATGGAGGAGGATTGAGGAGTGAGGAGTCAAAATGAATCCCGGAAGTAGATGATGAATTAGGCATAGATTTCTGAGATCCATACTAGGAGAAGTAACGTCCGAGGGATTGCAAGATTGAAGAGAACCACGTGAAGCCATAACTATCACAGCGGCATCGCTACGAGTTGCATATTCCCTAGTAGCTGAGCAAATGTGTGATCCTCATGTCCGAACAACTTCTGACTCGGAAGTTCCGAGAGACTTTGTCCGCCAGATCTGACGATAGAAGGACACTTTGAAAGCATTTCCTAGGTTACACTGGTTACATGAGCTGCTGGGCCACCTGAACTAAAACAGACGAAACCAGTCGAACACTGCTCGAGCAGGGAATAGTTACTTGTTGGAATTTCTTGCGAGAAGTTGGAGATAAGTATCAAGACTCGATATTTATTCAATTCCATTATAGATCCAGTGACCGAAAAAAAATAACGAGAGTAAAGTATCGGAGGAAGAACAAACAGCTTGCTGGATAGCAATAGTGTTGTAACCCTTTACATTTCATGAATCAAGACGTTTTCATCGTTTTGTCTCATGGTATGTATACCAAATTCCATCAATTAAACCTCTTGTATTGTTGCTCCCATCGACAGCGATAACGAATGGCGGAGCTGGATAATCTTCACAGTAGCTTCTCACCAATCCCATAGGTATCCAAGGCTATCGTTGAGTCCAAATCAATTGTAAAAATTTCAAGCAGTCGATATGAAGTAAGGAGCCCCCTCTCCACTCAGGACCACGACTGTCTTTCGAATCAATGGAATAACACAGCGAGAAAGGCCAGATGTGCAATTTCCTCTCTCGTTCTTCGAAAGATTGTTATTGAGGACGTAACAATTCCTGTCTTCAAACTGGAACGTCAGGCATGAAAATGTTGAGGAAATTTATTAGGAGAACATGGGACATCAACTTAGCATATCATCATCCTGAAATCTCTCGCGCCTGAAATCTCTCGCGGTTGCGCATTTGTCCGTTCATTGTCTTTGAGCGAGGTTGTCGCTGGTGTGACGACGAAAAAACAATTTTCCCATTTAATCTTAGCTCTGAGAAAAGTGAACATAATGCTAGCAGCCTTGCCCATTGATGATGGTCGTGGTGATGAGTGATGAGTGATGGGTGATGCAGTGATACTACAGTGATACTATATCGCAATCCAAGAGCCGAATTGCGAAAAATAACCTTTGCGATAAGGCAGATAGATAAGGCCGAGAGATAAGGGATAAGGATAAGTTTAACCTTAAGGTTAGCTAAAGGCGATTTATATAGGTATATAGGTAGGAAGCACTTATTTTCACCAACTTATCCGTATTTGAGAAATGATACATTATTAGACAAGATTCGACAGTCCAATCAGTAAATGGAATCTTTTAGAGTGACAATGAATTGAAATACATGTGCCCATGCCGAAGTGGTTTATTGTTTTGATGTCGTTTGCTCTTCCATTTTTATTGATTGTGGAGGCTGCGAAATCATGGGATGCTCAATATCTGGGGGAGGATATCAGGTAGATGATTTAAAAAGTCCGTTCGTGCCTCAAACCATTTACAGAAATTATATGAGGTAAAGCAAAGAAATTCAACAGCTTGTCGGATTTGGATGTCAAAATGATTTATTGCCAGACTAGTAAAATCTTCACATTCCAGCCTCCAACTCTTGAAGAGAATATCCAAAAACCTACATTCGTCTCTTGAGCAGATTACTTCCCCTCTATCAACGAATGTTTTCTTTCCGATCGAGACTTATCCCACACCAAATGATATCGTCTGCACCCATGATGAATCAAAAGATACCACCGAGTTTGATCTTGCACCAGAAATGTCCATCAACTTGCCAAGTAATAAATTGAGAGCTTTGCCATAATTGATTGGTAGATTGATTGAATACCACTTGAGTCGTATGATACTGCTACTGCCGCCGATACGAGAAATGGATGTGGTGTGTGTGGTGTATGTGGTGTATGGTGTTTTTAAACTGCTATGATTGGTGAGAGAAAAGCAGCTGAATTGGCCGTGAGAAGGATTGACGCCTTGTGTCACTTAGATCCTGTACTTGTGGTTACCGTACGCGTATATTGATATTTTCAAGGTTTGTTCAGCTGCGAAGTGAGCCGATGGCTTGCAGGACTGGGCACCCCGCTCCGCACCCTACCCGGGGTTTTCGACCCTAACTCTCTAGTGTGGCCACCCTACCCTGCCAGTATTTTACAGCCCCGGGTACCGAATACACCCGGGCAATTGAATTGATCATGCACAGTTGCAGGTTGAATTCACGCTTTCGAAACGATCCAAATGTCTACATCCGTCTACATCCGTCTACAGATTGCCATGTGATTTATTATCACATGATAACAATCACAGGATGATTTGTTATATATCTCATACCCTCCAGATCGATAACCTTATCTTATTCTAAATGAAATTGACTCCAATGGACCCAAGTGCCCCCCCACCTTACACCCTAAAGATCTTGTAGAGATCTAATACTACACTCTCATACTACCCCGCCCGGGTCATCCCGTCTCCGTCTAGCCCTGGCGGATCGCCAAAGATTAGCGCCCCAACCCCCCATTTTGGCGGAGTGCATCATTTCAGCACCCCATTTGATTATTTCTGAGCCAATTGTATACTCCCAGCTCTTAGTCTACTCTGTTTAGACTGGGCCACATCAGTCTGCAGCGAAACGCCACCTTTTCTGTAGTCGATCAACGATAAGAAGTCATATTCTTGCGAGCCCGCAAAGTTGATAGTGTCACTGACGTGTTTCTAAAAATTGGCATAGTCAGCCATCCGGAGCAAAGTAGTTGGACGCACGAAACCACTTTCGCTCGATTTGACAGCGATCCTTCAGCTTTCTATGCACCATTCCGAGAGAGTAACCTCATTTTGGTTCCAGCTGAAGGATAAAACGCCTGGAACTTGATAGTGTCATATTTTGGGGCCATCCTCACCCACTGCTGTGATATCATGCAGCCGTGCTGTAGTCAATCAACGACAAGAACACAACTTGCTCGATGTGGTCAAACCAAGGAATTGGTTACGAAGAAGGAAAGCATGTGTGGATCGTTGAGATGACCCTCGCTAATCTCATTCTCCTAAGATGAGCAATATCTATATATATGTGACTATGTCACCTCATCAGAGGGCAAAAGCATCATTACAGTCCTCACAATCTACATTGACAACTATCAGCATACTCAAAATGGCTACCGACGATCTTACAGCCAAAGAAATTGCCATCAAAGACCTTGATACCCTCGTTAATACTTTGGGCGTCTCCAATTGCTTCAAAAAAGGCAAAGGCTTCTATGAAAATGAAGTAACGCAATATGCCACTTCCTCTTATGAGTGCGTAACCCTTTTTCTTATCCCTGGTTTTACCTCATGTCACCATGGCTTGAAATGGAGTTTTATTTCCTCACCTGTTTCCATTCACTCGCAGAAATATGATACTAATTCTTGTTAGATACGTTCGCACGTTGCCAGCGTTGATCCTGAAGCCCCGAAACAAACAGGACATTGCCACTATTTTGGAATATGCCAACAGGAGGAAAATTGGTGTATCGGTCCGTACAGGAGGACATCAGTACAGCGGAGCTTCATCTTGCACTGCTCCAAATATCCAAATGGACTTGTCAGAAACTTTCAAAGGTCCCGATGATCGAACACTCTTGAGAAAGCAGGGTCGCCTTCACACGAGCGTCAGTTGGTCTCTGAAGGAATTCACTGATTTTTGCGCCGAACACCGTATTTTCGCCCCTCACGGACAATGCATTGCTGTTCACCTCGGAGGACACGTTCAAACCGGCGGTTATGGGCAGCTCGGTCGCAGCTTCGGGCTACTTGCGGATCATGTCCTTGAGATTGACATTGTGGATTACGAGGGAATCCCCAGAAGGCTTGTTCAAGACAGCCCTAACGAGGCCGAACGAGATCTATTTAATGCCATCCTCGGAGGAAGCCCAGGGAACTTTGGTGTAGTCACCCACTTTACAATCAAGGTCCACAAAGACGAAGATTATGAAGGATCCATTGGCATGAAGTGCTTATACCCGTACAGTCCTGAGAAGGCTGAGAAGCTGCTCGACCTTGTGGCAAAGATGTCAGACGGTTTGGATTCCAAAGGAAACCCGATGGTACTTGCTCGTAATTATGATGTTTGCCTCAACGTCGTTAGTTCTGGGAACGAGTTCGCGGCCCTTTTCCCCGGTAAAGCTAAATCACTGAGGGACTTTTACAACCATGATGAGAACCTTCCAAACATTGACCCTAACTTGCCCAAATATCCCAAATTAATTTACGTCTGGGCGCAATGGGTCAAGCTCAAGGATACCGATGTATTCGACAAGACGCTTTGGTTCGATGAACTATCTGCCGGTTGCATTGACTCTATCAGCATAAACCATAAGGAGTTGATGTCATATCCTATGTCTTACATGACGGGCAGTTGGTGGATTTTAGATGCTGTTCGCGAGTATCCATATCCCTATATCAAGAGTACTCGCATGAGCGACAAGACGGATCTGAGCACGTCCGGATGGCCTCATTGGCTAGCCCAACGCATTGATAAAATTGTGGCGCCAGAAAATAACGGTCTCTTCGTATGTGCTCAAATCCAACCTTTTGGCGGGCCTGAATCGAAGACGGTCAAAAACGCAAACAACGGCACTTCATATAGTTGGAGAAACTCGACCATAACCTGTACTCTTGATTGCTTCTACAACTTCAAACACGACAAGAAGCAGGAGGCGGAAGATTGGCAGAAGGAAAATGAAGAGGGAGCCATCGGGGAGAATGGTGTTTTTAGCACCAAGGATATGCGTCCTTTATGGGGGTCTTTCGGAGAATATGACTTCTCCAAAATTTGGCACGCGTATCATGATAGCCCGGAAAAGTACGACAAGCTACGCAAACTGAGAAGGATCCATGATCCAACTGGGGTATTCACACCAAACACATTCTGCGTCCCGCGTGAAGGAGAAGACACCAAGGACCTCCTGGCAGAGAGAGTAAAACAGCAGGCTCTTCTTACTTAATGGAGGATGTTGTAAAAGCTCAGAATTTCGAAGTTGGATTTCAGGTTGAAGCTTCCTACCGGTCTTCAAAGGGCAGGGCTTGTTAGCAAACATTAACTTATTTCTCCAATTATTTCATAGATAACAATATACCTATCTTTTAGCATATGCTTTACTGGATTATGTTGATACCTTTTAACGTTGTCACGTCTCCAAAATTCATAAGTGAGTGTATAGCTTCACCGGTAGGAAATTTAGGTTAGCAAATATAATGGGACAACACGGGTCGTTTCCTTACTTCGAGCACTGTTGGCGATATTTATTCATGATAGCTATCCCCTCGATCACTCCATCGAAGATAGCACTCACAATATAAGAGTCATCTGCGAGTTTTTCGAAATCCGCAGCAAAATATATCAATGAGCCGCTGAAGGTCTCAATCTCCGCCAACTCACACAGCAATGGAGGAACTGATATGATTCTGGTTCCGGGACGTTCTCGCAACCTCCAAAAATATGAACTTTGATCTTCTCATCCGTTCTCCTTAGAATGCTATATGACCATGAGTCTTGAAAGCATAACTCCTTGATTCTTTGAGTTCACTCAAACTCGTAATAGGTAATACGATAAAATTAGATGGGACAATCTGGGCGATTGCCTCCGGTGTTTACAGTATTGCCTCAATCATGTTAGCAGACCTCCGTCATCCACAGCTTCAAAGAACAGCTAATTGTTTTTTTTGTAACCATTTTGCGCTTGAGTATCCTGTAACTTTAGAAAATGGTTCGACTTATCCAGTATCTGAGATACCGACCAGTCCACACTCTCTTAACAAGCCAATATGTCTCCCTATTCTTCGAGCACCAGAGGAAGTAATTTTCCAGATAAATACCTCTTATTTAAATTTTGCATCACATCGAGCATGCAGTATTTAGGACCCCATCCCCCATTGCCATCTGTTTGTTGCTTAATCAGCTCCTTTCGCCTGTCTGACTGATAAAAACCACAACTAGATGGTGTGAGTATGTTAGATAAAGTCGAAGACAATTTGGATTCAGGAGATTCTGGTTCTTCTACCACTTCTGATTTATTTGGTTTGTCTGGTGTGACCAAAAATGTTGGGAATCATGTAGGAGAAGGTAAGGAGAGGACGAAGTGGAGGGGAATCCTTGCCCGGGAACACAGCCTATCTGATCCACATAGATGTCACGAATCACGTTCATTTTTATAAAATAAATCTAGTTACTGATGTTTGAGCTGCTTTCTTCGAGGGGATCCTTATCGATAAGGAATCCTAGAACAAATATTATCTTAGAACAAATAATATCCTAAAAAGAATGAGTTAGGCAATTATTGGGTTTTAGGACAAATGTCTTAGGATATGATTCATCCCAGGATTATTATCCTAGAATAGTATTTGTCCCAGGATTATTATCCTAGGATAATATCTGTCCTAAGATTATTATTTTAGGACCTCTATAATCCCAGGATTGGAATCGTTTTAAAATTAATGTTTTAAGATTAATAATAGATTATATAATAGATAGATTGGATAGATCAGTTTATCCTATCTATTCAATTGAATAGATAGATTGGATAGATCAGTTTATTCAAGCTATCCAAATTATATTTATTAGTATATAATCAGAATAGTTTTGTAGTTTAAAAGCTTTATATTCAACTTAATTATCAATTAGTTTATCTATATTCTACTTGATTTAGTAACAACTTTATTTTCAAATAAACCTTATTGATAAAGTCTTAATCTACAATTATTAATCAATGAAACCTTAGATAATTATTATCTTCAGTATTGTATTGTTATATTTTGAGTATTGTTTTGGTTAAGTTATATTAGTTATAATAAACTTTATTTAATAATCCATCAAATCAATTTCCTTTCTCTTTATAAGAGCTTTAGGACAAGCTGTCATCAATATAAAGCTGAGATGAATAATCCAAATATCTACCCTTAACCTATTTTATAAAGATTATAGTAAGTATTGAACTTTTATTATACAAACTAATCTTTATTATATTTTTAATAGATATCTTTTTTCGACATTAATATAAAGGATTTTATAGCTAATCTTGTTTTTCCGAGAAATTGCATTCAATTGGATTGAACTCTTTGTTAATGATCTAATGATCAAAACTATTAATGATTAGTTCAATGAAAATATGAAATCTGAGATATATTATCTTTTTAGTATATACAAGTCATTTCGATAAGGTTTCGATAAGGCTTTTGGGGAAATTGATCCTGATCATATAGTTGAAAAGATATTACAATAATTTAAGTAGATAGGGTTAATTATAGTCTATATTGTTAAATTCCAACAATATATCGAATATATTATATAAAATGATAATTACTTTAGATCCTAATTTTATAAAGAATTTAAGGATATTATCAAAGATGAGCTAACAAGAGCTCCAAAACCACCAAATCTTTCTGAATTAATTGAAACCTTCATTCTAATCGACAATCGTTTCTACAAAAGACAAATGGAGAAAAAGGGAACTATTCAGGAAAACAGAAAATTTTCTAAATCTCAGCGTCAGAATAGACATTACGATACCGACGACCCAATGGAATTGGATGGAGCTGAATGTCGATATAAATCAAATGAACTTAATATTAAAAAAAAGAAAAAATGTAGAAAGAATAATCTATATTTCACTTATAAAAAAAATAGGTATATATCTTGAGACTATAACCAAAAGAAATTATTCATTACAAAAGGCAAAAAACAAATGAGATTTAGAAACAAGAGATAAAGACCCTAAGAAATGAATATACTAAAAAATAACTTTTATAAGATTAGATTATTAGAAAAAGAATTACCTTAATTATATCCAGAATAATTTAGGGAATTGGGTATAATTATTCCATTTACAAAAATGAAACTAACCAGAAATACCAATAAGGAAATCGAGCTTATAAATAACTATAAGTCAATCGAGTTACTTGAAAAAAAAGGATCTGAAGATAATCAATAAATTAACAAAGTTTATCTAAGACTTTAAGAAGATAAGTTATAGTACCTAATTAGTTACCTTAATAGAAAATATATATAGTATTATTACAAAGAATATAAATCTGATTTTGTAGAAAAATATCAGACTTATAATTATCCAAATTTGTTGATTCTATATATTATCATTTATAACGACATTTATCGAATAATATTCAAAGAGAATATAAAAGAAGATAATACTAAGAGATTTATTGTAGACTTAAGCTTTTCTCAGATTAATAAAGAATAGAAATACAACAATTATAACTTAGAAATCAAAGATATATAGGAAATCCTATTATAAGCAGAGTATCGCAGAATCTGGCATAGAATTAATTATTACTATAAATATCATTAGGCTAAGGATTATTGCCGAGACTTTCAGATAGGACCAATAAAACTATCGATAATTACACCCTATAGATTATTAAATATAAGCGAATATCAATATGAATAATTGAACCTCTTTATCGAAGAACAGATTATTAAATCATTATCGTTAGAACTCAATAATACAATTGGGATTAGGCAATTAATCATGGAAGTTAGTCTCGGAAAACAAGGAGTTAGAGCTTTGATCGATTTAGGAGCTATAGGAATATTTATAGATCTTAATTTTGCAAAAAAGAATGGAATCCTTATTAAATCTAAAGAATATTTATATCAACTGATGTTATTGGAAAGAAAGAAGGCTGGAGTAGATGGATAGATATGAAGATAAACTAATGCTTTAGAAATAATTATATTAAAAGGGTATATTGAACAAGTCAAATTGGATTTAGTATTATTGGGTAGATATATAATAATTTTGGGAACCTCTTGGATTAGAAGATATAATCTAAATATTGATTGGATAAAGGATACCTTTATATTCGATTGTTATAAATGCAAGAACGAATGATTATATGATCCAAAGGAACAGATTTCCGGAGAGATTGGATATTATGCTATAATAGTTATAGATCCTTTATTAATCAATGAGATCAATATAAAAGAAATTCTAGTATAATACAGAAAATTCGCCAAATTGTTCGAAGACCTACAGGACTTGAGAGCCTTGTCAGAATATAAGCCTTGGGATTATGAGATTAATTTCAAAGAAGGATTCATATCCTTAATTAAGAGATTGAGATTATATAATCCTAATATTTTAAGAATATAGAAAGAATACTGATCTAAAACTGAAAAGAAAGGATGGATTAGGAAATCTAAGTCCTTTTATATATCTAATATATTATTAGTATTCAAAAAAAGAGATCCGAATAATCAATTTTGCAGAGACTACCGCCAAATGAACAATAAGATCATCAGGGATATATATCCTATACCTAAAGCTTAGGAGTTAAGGAATAAATTGAGTAAGGTAATGATCTATATTAAGCTAAATCAAAGGAATGTCTTTAATCTTATATGAATCAAGAAGGGATATAAATGAAAGATTGTTTTTATATTACCTTCCGAATTATAAGAATATATTATTATATTATTTGGGTTAACAAATACATCAATTATATATCAACAATAGAATAACGAAATATTCAAGGAATTTAGCTCATTTGTAATCTGTTATTTGGATGACATCCTGATCTTCTCTCAAAAAGAAGAAGAATACAAAGAACATATCCTCAAAGTACTTAAAGCATTTAGGAAGGTCGATTTACGATTTAAATTATTAAAATACAAGTTTGGAGTCAAGAAGGTAACCTTTCTAAGATATATAATCGAATCAGGTCAAATAAACATTAATCTAGAAAAAACCAAGAAAATAAAAAATTGGGAACGATCTAGAAATGTCAAAGATATATAGATTATATTAGAATTCGCCAACTTTTGTTGGGTATTCATCAAAGACTTTTCCAAAATGATAGAACTACTTATAAAGATGATAAAGAAGGGTATAAAATTTATATAGAACGAAAAGGTAAAGCAAGCTTTCTAGGAAATCAAGGATAGATTTATTAGGGAATCTATATTCTATAATTATTATAATGATCGAGAAAGTATCATTGAAACAAATGTTTCCAATACCTGTGTAACAGGAGTTCATCTTCAAAGAGATAATAATAGGAAACTACATCTAGTTGTTTATTACTTCAACAAAATGGATAAAACAGAGCAAAATTACAATATCTATAAGAAGGAATTTATGACTATAATCAAATTGTTGAAACATTGGAGAATCTATCTTCAAAAAGTTAAATTCCTAGTAATCATTTATATTGATTATATAAATTTACAAATCTTTATTATAATTAAGGTTTTAGATAATTGAAGATTAGCTTGATAAACTAAAAAATTAATTGGTTTCGACCTAATAATCAAGTATATCAAAGGCAAAGACAATACAAGGGCAGATGCATTAAATAGGCCATTAGGGTATAAGGATGATAAGATCTATTAGGAGATAGCGATTTTGAAATCTCTTTCTAACAGAAACCTTATTCCGAACCTAACAGAAATTGCTGTTTTAAAAAATAAACCGATGGAAGCCTGGAAAAACAGACTTACAGACATATAATTGAATAAGGAAAACATCAAATGGCCTAAGCCACCAATAACTATAGATGGATTGATACAGGTCGTAAGGAAAATTTGGCTACCAAATAGTATTATTATCGAATTTATCAAAGAACAGTATGCACTACTAGCTCATAATTATTAGAGAGTACAGAGAATATATTTGAGAATTAAGAGATAATACTGGAATCTGAGACTCCGAATTATGATCAAGAAAATGATCATCAAATATAATATCTGTATCAGGAACAAGGCTTTTCACTATGCCCCTTATAGACAGATGTATACAACTGAAATATCACCAATATTATGGAAATCAATATCATAGGATTTTATAGGATCGCTACCTAAATCCAAGGATTCAACAACAAGAATGGAATATGATTACCTCCTAATCATTATGGATTGATTGATTAAGTATATAATATTAGTATTATATAAGACCACCTTGACTATAGAAACCCTAACAATTATATTCCTAAAAGAAGTTATTATAATATATGGATTATTAGAAGAAATATTGTTCAATAGAGATAAACTCTTTACATCAAAATTCTGGATTGTTTTAATAATATTACTAAGTGTAAAAAGGAAAATATCTATAATATTCTATCTACAAACAAATAGAAGAAACGAATGAATAAATCAGGTTGTCGAAGTATATCTTTGTTGTTATATGAATTATTAATAGAATGATTAGGTAGGATTATTACCTTTAGCACAATTTGTATACAACAATTTTGTTTCAGAAACTACCCAAATCTCCCTGAACTATACCAATTTTGAATATGAATTAATTGTATACTAAAAATCAGGTATTTCAGAAATAGAGAATCAATTTGTTATTATATAAATAAAGAAACTTAAGGAAGTTCATAAGGAAATAGTAACAGAACTTAAGTTCATTACTGAAAGAAACATTTATTATTACAACAAAAAACATAATCAAAAGCTAATATTAAAGAAGGGGGATAAAGTCTATTTACTCCAAAAAAACATTAAAATAAAGAGATCAAATACAAAATTGGATTACAAGAAATTGGGATTATTCAAAATCAAGAAGATTAAAGGACCTTTGAATTATAAATTAATATTATCAAGAAATATGAATATCTATTCAGTATTTTATATATCCTTGCTCGAATTAGTACCACTAGGAGTATCTAAAGTTTCTGAAACCGAAATTATATCTATTGATCAAAACGCTGAGTATAAAGTAAAGAAAATATTAGATTGCAAATATATTAGAAACAAAATCAAATATTTGATAAAATAGGAAAATTATTTGGACTCCAAGAATATATAGGAATTAAAGAAAGATTTCAAGTATTTTGAGAAGTTTAAGGATTTTCATCAACAGAATCTGGATTTGTCCAAAAAGAAGGAGAATCCAATACAGCTTATATAGATGACAAATCTATCGAATGTAAAAAAAAGGGATCGAAAAAGTTGGAATTAGTTGTAGGAAGTTCAGAATCAAATTGATCAAATTAATTAAAAGGGTTGAAAAGAATAATAGATATTGAAATTGCAGCAATTTCTTTTTCTTTTTCTTTTTCGAATCTTTCCTTCTTCTTTAGAATATCAAATTCATTCAGAGAATTTAAATTAGTTATTATCAATTTCTGCTTCTGTTTATCTAGTAAATGTTATTGTTTACAAAGGCAAGAAATCTTGGCTATAGTTTCTTATGATATTACGAAAGCCTTTTTCTTCTTTTCACAAAGTTTTTGTTTTTGACGATCGATAAAGAATCAATCGGAAAGGGATGGCATTTTGTTCTTCGACCTTATATTACAAGTTTTTCTATGATAATAGTATTTAGTACATCTACCATTATTAGAGCCCGATTCCAAAGCGACATAATGATGATTGGCCTTTTCATATCGAGTACAAACAATTATTTCGCTTTCTATTCGTTTAATTCGATTTCTAAGTTCTAATTGCTTCGTTTGTTTTTAAGTATATTGAGGTGGTATATTGTAGAAAGAAAAAAAGGAATGTGAAGGATGGATATTGTAGATCTTGTATTAGTTATAAGTGATCGAGGATGATACTTGATTAGGAAAGGGATAGTGTCACGAATCACATTCATTTTTATAAAATAAATCTGGTTACCAATGTTTGAGCCGCTTTCTTCAAGGGGATCCTTATTGATAAGGAATCCTAGGATAAATATTGTTTTAGGACGAATAATGTTCTAGGAAGAATAGATTAGATAATTATTAGGTTCTAGAACAAATGTTCTAGGATATAATTCGTTCTAAGATTATTATCCCAGGATAGTATTTGTCCTAGAACTATTATCCTAAGATAATATCTGTCCCAAGATTATTATCTTAGGATCTCTATAATCCCAGGATTAGAATCGTTTCAGGATTAGTATCTTGAGGCTAATAATGGATCATATAATAGATAGACTGGATAGACCAGTCTATCCTATCTATCCAATTGGATGGATAAACTGGATAGACCAGTTTATCCAAGCTATCCAAATTATATTTATTAGTATATAATCAGAATAGTTTTGTAGTTTAGGAGCTTCGTACTCAACTTAATTATCAATTAATTTACCTATATTCTATTTGATCTAATAACAACTTCATTTTCAAGTGAATCTTATTGATAAAGTCTTAACCTACAATTATCAACCAACAAAACCTCAGGCAGCCGCTGCCTCCAGTACCGTATCGTTACAATAGAGTGCCAGCTTTGCACGGTAAGTCTAGTACCCTACTTTTGGACCAAATTTTTACATTAATAATTCAATAAATTTGAATCATATATTTATTATATAGATAATAATAAATTCCGAGAATTTCCGATTTTTTAAAATTGATTTCATTGTGATATCTATAAGTTTAAATTCTTCGATTTTCGATTTGTATAAGATTTGTATACAAATATGAAAAATGTTTAAAATCTTGAATAATTTTTCAACAAAAATAATTAAAGAGCTATTTTAAGTTTTAATGATTTTAAAATTTGTATATAAATCTTACACAAATTGAAAATTTTAATTATAAATGAAAAATTTGTAAATATTAATTTTTATCATTTTCAATAAGAAAAACGGCCGGGATGGAGGGGTGACCGGAATATAAAGGATTCATTTGTAAATTATTTATAAAGATAATAATAAAATATTTAACTGATTTGGATAATATACATTAATCAAAATAGTAATAGAATAATAAAAATATAATTTTATTTAGTAATAAAATTGAAATAATAACGATAATATAATATATTTAAATATAAAAATATATTTTATATAATATAATAACAAAAAAATATAATATAATTATATCGGGATATTTTTTAATTGATAAAAATATATATAAGATAATAATATCAATCTTATTATTTTATATAATTTTATTAATATAACTTACAATATTATATATTAAAATTTAATAATAAAAGAAACATAAAGATTTTTTAATAATTATATTATGAAGAAATTTAAATTATTTTGATATATAATATTTTTTCCATATATAATTATATTCATTTATTACAAAATTATCAATAGATGAAAATTGCTATTCTTAATATAAAAAATAGTCTAAATTAAAAATGATTTGAAAATGAGGTACTAGACTTACTTTGTAGTATAAGTGACTTCTTTAGCAAAATTAATTATTTTCACGATCATATATTCATACTATGATTCAATATAAGATAAGCAAAACTGAGACTCAATATTATAACAAATTACCCATCCTCTTCCAAATGAAATGCCAGTTCATATCCTTACATGCTTTCAACATCATGTTCTCCTGGATTCTCTTAGTTGATTAATGCTTGCAATTCAGCAAATACCTCTGTAGCAAAGAAGAAATCACTCTTCCAACAACCTTTAATCACTTTGCCAATCAAAAGATCTTTTACATCTGGAAAGTCGCCTTCCTTAAATTTCTTTTGTATAAGGTCCTTATAATCATTGATCTCCCTCTCCGTCTGAAGTGGTATTGCGGAACCGTGAGGGTATCGACCAATTATGAGAATATACATGATAGAGCCAAGGGAAAAGATATCTACATCTGGAGAGACATCGTTATAAGGTAGGAGAAAGGCAGCATTCAGAAGTCTCCCTCCATATATGTCAATGTCTTCACAGGTAGCACTTCCGAAATCAGCCAAACAAAGTTCCATATCCTCGTTCAGAAGTATATTGTCGGGTCGCAAGTCACAATATATAACATTCTTAGAATGAATCCACAAAACAGCTTCTGTCACTTGCTGACACTATCTCAACCATTATCGTGGATCAATATTCTCGATGTCTTTTTGGCGGTGAAGATAAGATTGTAAATCACCCTTGATATATTCTCTGAATTGTAAACCATTGATTTCTTTCCCTTCTCTAACTTTATCAAATCTATAAATTACTAGTTATTATTATGATATTATGATAATGATCAATCGAGGCATACTCAACTACCCTTGGATGAGGTATTACGAGAGGTAGGATGGCTGTCTCTGTTTGAAATGCCTTCTGCACTTGCTCACTTAATGTTGGAGAGCTCCAATGCCTGAGGGTTTTCACAATCCAGCCTGGTTCGTCATTCAAGCGAAGAACAAAGCAACTGGAGCCTTGACCGATCAAGCTTTCGAAGTCGATATCTGAGGGTTTAGTTATGCTGGCTTGACTTTCTTTGATGGTTGGATTGTGAGTATAAAATTCACAAGTAATAGAATTCAAGATATGAGAGAAGATTTATTTAGCCCCTTTTCAGGCTAAGTTGTACTGTGCAATGTTTGTGTTTGTAAAATGGTCATTTTTTCAATTTGGGTTATATTACTCATATAGTATCCTATACTTGTCTATGGCTTACTTTTGTGACTGTCCAGATGGACCGGTAGGTAGACATTGCACCCCCGAGGTCCCTACCGATACCAAAAAATTCCCCGGCCTTAGCTCAGACCTTATATATCCCCTTTAAAATGTAAATTTTCAGTCTAACATAAGCCGTATTGATCCTCAGCTGCCTGCTATCATCAATAATATTAACGCAAAGAATGTACTTTTCCTTTCGCAACATTTGGAAACACAATACTCCTCATCCTTTCTTCACTTTTAGATATATATATCAAATTACCGAGTCTGTATTGAGGTTTAGGAGGCATACTTACTAAACTCTGCCTTATTTGCCGGGTCTCTGCCTCCGCTCCCTCTCCCTTGCTCGATTCTTCTGATCGTCTGTACGATTCGCAAAACATCTAGGGCAATCTACTGTTACATGCCTAATTCTGAAATATATCCAGGATATAATAAATTCGGAAGTGTTTTGTTTAGAGCACCCTTGTACCAACTGGGGCTCTACAGACTTGAGATGACCATATCGCTACTTACTGGTTACATTAGATCAAAGACATATTTCTAAAAGCTGTCAGATGGATGAATGATAAGGAGAAAAGACCTCTTACTGGGTGAAAGTAATCAGTTGGGATGGGAAAAGCAGGAATGTTTCGCAAGAACTATTGATATGATGTATTTGCTTTGGAGAATTGTAAGCATAGATAGGCCTTGAATATTGTAGAAAATGTAAAGGAGTGAGAGATTATCTTCTTTAAATGTTTATTCATTCCCTTCAAATTGTGTCACCCAATGGCAATGACCTAGGCGGCATTAGAAGTTTAATACTTCTATATTGCCATACTCATCACCTTCGAAGCTATCTATAAACCATAGTTTACACCTCATTTACTTATCCTATTAGATGAATGTATATACTTCGTATTCGCCTATATTCACCGACGCCCAAATACTATATGCGTTTTTTCCATTTTGTTATAATGTAGCAGAAGGGATTCAGGAAGGGAAACAGGTCTCTTTTTATTGATAGGATATCTGTGACAGGAAACTCACACATAACACATAGAAAAAGGCCTAACCTCTTGGTGAAAGAACCTTTTTTTCTAAGATAATAAACTATATAAGGATCCCTTTATTCTTTATTATAAAAAGGTAAGATTTAATTTTTATATATCTTTCGTTTTCTTTTTTTTCTTCTTTTTCATCTTTTCTTTATATTTATTCTTTATTTAAATTTTTATATATTAAATAAATAAAAGATAATATTAAATTTATTATGAAAATTTAATTATTGATATATATATAAAATTAGAAATATTTAATAAAAGAATTATATTATATATTATATTATATATTATATTGAGATTAATTTATATATAATCTATATAAATTATATATTTATATTAAGATCTTTATATATAACTTTATAATAATAAGGTTTTCTATTTATTTTTATTTCAATATATATAATATTTATAAATCTTTATTAATAATATATTGCAATATTTATTATTTATATTCTTTTATTTAATTATTATTTTATTATATATAATTATTTCTTAAAAAATTATTCTTAAGAATATTAATATTATTTTAATATTTATTATAATAAATAAAAGATATTTTATATTTATTAGAAGGTTTAATATTTTAAATTTAGAGGGGTTATTTTAATTTAGAGGGTTTAAAATTTTGAATTTAAAGGGTTTATTATAATTTAAAGGGTTTAATATTTTAAATATCGAAGAGATTAATTTTTTAAATTTCAGAGGGATTATTTTAAATTCAGAGAGATTAATTTTTTAAATTTAAAGGATCAATTTTTTAAATTTCAGAGGGATTATTATAATTCAAAGGGATTAATTTTTTGAATATTAGAGTGTTTATTTTAATTCAAAAGGTTTAATATTAGAGGGATTAATATTTTAAATATTAAATAGTTTAATATTTTAAATTATAATATTATATAAATCCCTGGTGATCCCTCTCCTTAATTTATAGATAGGATAGCGATATTTTAAAAAATTCCAATTTTTTTTGGTGTAATAATAGATTTATATTAATAATAATAATAAACCCTAAGTTTTTATTAATAATTTTTATTAAAAAGTTATATTTGATTAAAAAATCAATAAGAGTTTTTATTTTAGAATTTCTTAAAAAGGAATTATATAAAAAAATAAAGATTTATCTTAATAAAATTATCTTTATAATATTAATTGATTTTTTTATTTTGAGAATATTATATAATAATTGTTAATTAGATTTTATATAGAATTTAAGAATATAATTCCTTTTGAATTTTTTTTGGTTATAAAAGAATATCTGAAATTAGATTATTCTTTGAAAATTATAAAATATTTTTTTTATAAAATAATTATTTTATTTTTAATAAAGATAATATTTGTTATTAAAAGAAAGTTTTTGTTCAATTTCTAATAATAATAAAACTTTAAGTTTTTTGAAGATAAATATTTGATATTCTATAAAAGAATCTATAAAAATAATTGAATTATAAAGATAACTAAATTTTATATAAATATTTGATTTTATAATAAAAAAATTATTAAAATATAAAAATATATTATATATATTGAAAAAAAGAAGATATATTTAAATATAATTATTTTATTTTTTCTTTTATTTCTTTATTCTATTTTATTTTCTTTTTCTAAAATTATATTTTTCTTTTTTATATCTATTTTTATAAATTCTTTATATTTTAGATTTTTCCGAAAAGATTTTGGATTATTTATCAATATTTAATATAAGAATTTCAAAAGATTTCTAAAAAAATTTATTTAATTTAATTTATTTATAAAAATTAATTATTTTTGTAATTATTTTATTAATTATCCTTTTGATATTATTTGTAAAAAGGTTATTGATTATCTTTATATTTATATTTTTTTAATCAAGAATTTGATTATTTTAATAATTATTTTGTATTAATATTTAATAAAATTAATTATTAATATTTTTCAAAATTATTCTTTGTTATAATTCTTAATAATATTATATTCTTTAATTATAAAATGAAAGTAAATAATAAGATCTTTATTATTAATATTAATAATAAATATAATTTAAATAAACTTTTATTAATTCTAAATTAATAAATTAGATTTGATTTTGTATATTTTGTTAAAAACAAAATCATTGAAATATTTGATTTTTTGTTATTTAATAATTATAATTTGATTTAAAAAGGATTTTTTATTTTTGTAAATAATTGTTTTTATCAATTTTGATTATATTTAGAAATCTGATGAAAATAAGAATTCTTTAGAATATTGAATAATTAATATTTTTAATAAATTATTGATAAATGATAGGAAATTGTTTATAAATTGATATTTCTTAAATAATACAAGAATTATTTAGATATAAAAAAGTTTGATAATAATATTATATATTTCATAAAATATTGATTGAAAACAAAATTGAAAAATATAAGAAATATATATAAATAATTTATCAAATATAAAGATAATAACAAAATTATTCTTAATATTAACTTGAATTAAAATAATTATAAAAATAATAAAGTTAAGTATTATTACTAGAATTAAAATAATTCAAATATTAAATATAAATAATAAAATATAAATAATAAAAAATCAATAATAAAAAATCAATAAAATCTTAATATATCAATAAAAAATATTTTCATTAATAATTCTTCAAAGATTCTTGAAGATATTATAGAATATTTATATCCCTATATTTCTTTTGATATTTAGTTTTTTAAATAAAGTCTAAAAGAAAATAAAGATATAAAAACTGAAAAATCAAAAATTTATTTATATAAAAATATAATATAATAATAAATTTTATAAAATATAATTTGATATATTTTAATATATTATAATAATATATATAAATTATTGAGTTGAAATAAAAAATGAGTAATTATTTTGAATAGAATTTTAATAAAATATTTTTAGGATTATTTATAATATAAAAATATATAGAAAAGAAAATAATAAAACTAATAAAAAACAAGATTCCTAAAAAAAATAATATATATTAATATTAATTTTTTGTTTTGATAGATTTATTAAAGAATTTGTTTATTTTAAATATTTATATATATATTATATATATAATTGATATATAATATATATCTCAATTTTTCTTAAAAATAAGATAATAACTTTATTTCCAAGAATTATCAAAAATCAATCAAATATATAATTGATTTAATATATATATATATAAATTATTATTTGAATATCTTTTTAAAAATAATATTAATTATTTGAATTTATAAAAACTCAAATTATATTTATAAAATGATATTGTAAAGTATAGTATCTATTAGTTTTATTTAGATAAATAAGGAAACTATTGAAAAATTATATAATTTTGTTTAAAAAAATTTTTATAATATATAAAATATATTAATAAATTTATATTTAGATATTAATTATAATATAATATAAAAAAGTATTTTTATATAATATATCAATAATTATAATTATAAAAATAATATTATTTTAATTATATAAAGATAATCTTTAAATTATTTATATATAAAAGTATTAAATAATTCGAAATAAAGATAATATTTTGTAATAATCTAAAAATAGTATATTATAATAATCTTAATATTATTATTTTAAAAAAATATCTTGAAATATTATATTAAAAATGATATCTTTAATCAAAAGTTATATATAATATATATTATATAAATAAGATTATATATATTAATATAATAATATAATAAAATATTAATTTATTTATAAAAAATATTGATTAAGATTAAAATTAGAATTAAAATAAAATAATAAATTTGAATCCTAATAGATTATAGTATTTTATATTATTTATAATTTAAATCTAAGTAATTCAAATAATATAGAAATTTATTAAAGATATTTTATTATATAAGAAATATATCTTTTTAATTTATTTGTAGTTTAATTTATTATTGAGAATTATTAATTTTTCAATAAAATAATAAAAAATAAGAATAGATAATAAATATAAAATATATAAAAATTGTTTTATTTTAAAAGAAGATCTTATTAAAAAGATTCTTTATTTTTTTCAAAGATTTGATAAATAATCTAATGAGTAATAAAGATAATAATTCCTTATATTTTATTTATTGATTTATTATCGATTTGAAGATATTATAAAAATCAGTATATTCCTATATTTTATTATAAAAAAAGGGTAATATAAAAGATAATCTTTTTATATTAAAATCTTTTTGTTTAAATAAAGAATTTTAATAAGATTTATAATTAATTTATTTTTTTTTATATATAAAGTATAAATATCGAATATCTATATTAATTTAATATAAATATAAATTTTAAAACTTTTTTTTTAAAAAGTTTTTTATTAAAGTTATAATTATATAATATATAAACTTTATTTTAATAAAAACTTTTTTTATTAAAAGAAGATAAACAAAAAATTATAGAATATATTAATATTAATTCAATTATTTTTAGAAAATCTTTATTTAAATATTTATAAATTTAAAATTATATTTAAAAAAGAATTTAATATCTAAAAATGAGATTGATTTATAAATTGAATATATTTTCTAATTAATTTTAAATAATTTCAATTATTAATTAATATAATACAAATAAAATTAAAGATTTGTTTTAATTTCTTTATATATAAAAAGAATATTATTTACATAATATTAATATAAGATTAAATTATCTTATATAATTTTATTGTTATATTTGATAATTTTTATAATAAATTATTTTTTAAATTTAAAATTAATATTAATAAATATAAAGGTATATAATATCTTTATTATAATATTATTAATTTAAAGAAAATATTCTTTATAAAAATCAAAATAATTATAAATCATTATAATTTTCAAAAAATAGAGAATTATAAATTGATCTATATTATTAATTATTTTAAAAAAGCAAAAATTAATTGAAATAAATCAATTATTTCTTTTATATTAATATTTATATAAAAGGATTCTAAATTATTAATTATAATCTAAATATTATTTATATAAATAATAATATATTTATTAATTATAAAAAAAACTTTTTAAATAAAATCGATTATTTAGGGGAAGTATTTATGATAATAAATATATAATATAAAATTACAAATTTCAAAAATATATTTGATATATTAAAAATGATTAAATATAATAAAATAAAGATATTATAAAGTTTTATATATTTTAAAGATAATATAAAATTTTGGAATAATATTATCTTTTTTTAATATATATAGATACTTTAAGATTTATATTAAAAAGAATTTAATATCAATAATATCAATAATATATTTAAATATAATTAATTAATAATATTTTTTAATATTTATATAAAAGATATAATTATATATTAAAAGATTATTAAATATATAATTATATTTTTTAAGATATTAGAATTTCGAAATAATTATTATATCAAAATTCTTATTAATAATTTTTAATAAAAGTCTGTTTGATTATAAAAAATCTTTTATAAATCTTAAATTTAGATTAGATTTATAAATATTAAATAAGAATAAAATCGAAATATTTTCGAATAATAAATTCTTTTTTATTTGAAATTTTTTCTTGATCTAATAATTCTATTCTTTATAAAATAATATCCAGTTTTTTTAGGAATATAAAATTTCGATTATTATTGATTTTCTATATTATAGAAATATCATCGAAAATATATATTTCTATTAAAATAAGATTATATTTGAAAAATATAAAAAGGATTTAGAATATAATACAAAATAAATTTAATATTTAATATTAGTTTATATTTAATATTTTGAGATATAATTATATTTGTATTTTTGAAGATATTATTATTAAATTGATAATCAATTTCCAAAAAAATAATAGATATATAAAATAAAATAAAATATTGTTTAAATAAATCTAAGATTTTATAAAATAAATCTAAATGAGATTTTATAAATTAATAAATTAAAGATATAAATTATATTATATAATTCTTTTAGTTTAAATTTATAAAAAAAACTATAATAGATATTTATAAAATAATTAGGGTTATTTTTGGAATAAACCTTGTAAATATTCTTTTTAATTTTGAAATTTATCTAAATGTTTCTTTTTATTATTCCCTTTTCTTTTTCCTATATTTTTCTTGATCTTTTGAATCTATAAATTGAAAATGTTTTTCAACTTGAATTTCGATTTAGAATTTTGGGTTTTCTAATCTTTTCTATTTTTTAAAAATATCAATAATACCTTTCAATATTTATAAAATAAAAGATTAAAAAGGTATATTAGATTTTAAGATTTTATTATTCTTTTATAAATTACTTTATTTGTTTATAAATTATAATAATTATAATATTAATTTTGAATAAAGTATCTTATATCTTTATATCCTTATTTATTTTTTATTTCAATAAAAAAGACTTGAATTTCTTTGATATCTTTTGTTATATAATATTATATATTAAAATAATTGATTTTTATAAAAATAATTTCTTATATTAAAAAAAGAATATATTATCAATTTTGATTCAATTTAGAAGGATAAATAGAATAATCTTTTTATTTATATTTAAAATAATTGAGATATTATTAGATAGGATAATGATTACTTTAGATTAGATAAGATTTAATTCTATTAAATAAATGGTTTTAATAAATTATAATTGTAAATAGATAATTTTTATTTTTAAGGTCAGTTATAATATTTAATATATATTCTTTTTGTAAATATAAATCCTGATCAAATATTCAATCTCAAACATCTTAGATTTTATCGAAATATTATATTTTTTTGAAATTTGGAAAAAAGGAAGATAAATATATCCTTCGATTTTGGAAAAGAATATATTTTTTAAAAAATGCTTTTCAAATAAAGATAAATATAAATAGATATGATTTGATTTAATAATAATTTGATAAATTTTATTTATTAAGTTCTATATATATAAATAATACAAAACAAAGATTATTTCAAAAAGTTCTTTAAAGAAATTGTATTATAAAATAATAAAGATAAAGTCTTTGTTATTAATAAATATTATTCAAATAAATATAATTAAAAAAAATATAGTTTTTTATATATTAATAAATTAAGATTATTTATAATATAAAAATATATAGAAAAGAAAATGATAAAATTAATAAAAAATAAGATTCCTAGAAAAATATAATATATATCAATATTAATTTTTTATTTTAATAAATTTATTAAGGGATTTGTTTGTTTTAAATATTTATATATATAATCAATATATAATTTATATTTTGATTTTTTTATAAAAGTAAGATAATAATTTTAAGATTATTTATAATATGAAGATATATAGAAGAGATAATGGTAAAATTGATGAAAAGTAAGATTCCTAGAAAAGTATAGTATATATTGGTATTAATCTTTTGCCTTGACAAACTCATCAGAGAATTTGTTTGTTTTAAATATTTGTGTATTTGCTATGTGTATAGTTGGCATATGATTTATATCTTGGTTTTTTCTCAAAAAGTAAGGTGGTAGTCTTATCTTTGAGAATCGCTGAGAGCCAATCAAATGTACAATCGAATTTAACGAATATATATATAAATTATTATCTGAATATCTTTTTATAGATGATATTAATTGTTTGAGTTTATAAAAACTTAAATTGTATTTATAAGGTGATATTGGAAGATGTAGTATCTATTAGTCTTATCTAGATGAATAAGGAAAACATCGAAAAATCATATAATTTCGCTTAAAGAAAGAATTTACAAAATACAGAATATATAAGCAAGTCTTATGTTTGGATGTTAGCTATAATATAATATAGAAGGGTGTTTTTATGTGATATACCAATAATCATGATCATAAGGGCAATGTCATTTTAGTTATATGAGGGTAATCCTCAAATTATTTATGTATAAGGGTATCAGATGATTCGAGATAAGGGCGGTACTTCGTTGTTACGACCAGTCTCACAAACATCATGTGATTGGTATCATATGATATGAGAATCCTAGTAGGCTTAGTTGTCCCAATATAACTGGGACAACTGAGAATATTGGGATATTTAGTATAAAGGTCTATATAATCAAGATAGATTTCCTTTGTATAAAGCTTTATATTCAAGATCAATCATTTAGTATACTCTATTATTAATTACAAATAACATATTCATTATTATCATTACTTAAGTCCCTGCTTGACGCCTAATTATAAACCTACCTCAAAAGTCTAAAACACTTCCATATGATCTAAATGACTACCCTTATAACACTTTGAGCACCATTACTGCTTCAAGTACCAACTCGACTAATAACGACAATATATCTTTCAAGACACCACAGCCTAGCAACCCTGCTACGATCAATCAGGTCACCCCTAAAAGCATTGATAAGGATAAAGACATCGCTATAGAAGGTATCGAAGACCCCAAGGAAATCATTGTTATTGAAACCCTCAAAATCACTTTGCCAGATCGATTTATAGGCAATCAACAAGAGCTAGAAACCTTCTTGCTTCAACTTGAGATCTATTTCCAATTTAACCAAGACAAATTCAACCATAACACCAACAAAAGCATCTGGGCTGCCTCCTATCTCAAAGGAGAAGCTGCTAAATGGATCCAACTATATCTCAAGGATTATTTCACCAACTTGAGTAAGCCTAAGAAGCGATTATACCCGACTCAAATTATCTTTAGAAGATTCGAAGGATTTAAAAAAGAAATACAACAAATATTCAGAAACGTCAATAAATTACAAGATACTGAGTCCAAGATCTATAACCTCAAGCAGATAGGGTCAGTAGTCAAATATGTTGTGGAATTCAGAAGATATATAGGTACTATTGGATGGGAAGAGAACGCAATAATGAGCCATTATCGGAAAGGGCTTAAACCTGAAGTTAGGCTAGAACTAGATCGCAATTGTATTTGGGAGGATCTAAACAAATTGATCGAGGAATCTATTAAAACGGATGAGATATTATACGAATATCAGAGGGAACGTCGATCTTCCAATTTCCACAGAAACAGAGATCGTGGTAAGTACTATAAGAATGAAGGAAGACCTTGAGAGAACAGACAACCCTATAAAGACCTAATACAATTGAATACAATCTTTAGAAACAAACTACCTAAGGAAGAGGTAGAACGAAGATGCAAGGAAAAGCTCTGTTTCGAATATGGCAAGCCAGATCATAGAGTCAGAGATTGTCGAAGCAAAAAGCTATCAAGAGGAGGTTATCACAAGAAGTTCGGCAAAGGCCAATTTAATACGATCTTTACATCTCAATTATGTACAACAATCTCTACAGAATCTGAAGAGATCCAATATATAGGCTACGAGGAGTTCAAGAAATTGCTAAATGAACTATCAAAGAATAAAGAAGGCCTTAATATAATAGATCTATGGGAACAAGAGTATCTACAAACTCCTTCCCTATTCTTATTCGGAACAGAAACAAAGGAAGAGCAGATAGCCGAGTATACTGTTATAAGCTGGACAGTCTGTTACAATGAATCTTGCAAGATTTATTTATCAGATAAAGAAGCTATAGGATAGTTTCCATAAAGGAAGGCAAGGAGATCCTGTAAGAAAGGAAGGTCAGTTAAGACCTATAGAAAAGGTCAAGGCCAATTGAATATTGCAGGACAGGCAGGATAGATCTACTGCAATACGAAAATAAATGGACGAGCAATCCAGGTTATGATAGATTCAGAAGCTACAGGAAATTTTATTATATCAGGAACTATAAAGTATTTGGGAGTACAACTCCAAGCGAAATAAGCATTATATCAATTGCAACTAGTTGACAGACAATTAACAGGATTGGACAAGAAGATTTTGCAGGAGACTTGCTCTTTACAAATGAGTATAACCCAATATAAAGAGGTTATCTAATTCGATATTGTTTTATTAGGGAATCAATAGATCATTCTGGGAATGCTATGGTTGAAGGCATATAACCCTCAGATTGATTGGTCATCGGAAATCATATCATTTCTGAAGAAAAGCGATCGACGAGATATGTTAGAGCCAGCAAGGCTGTACATATGCGATGAAGAACTGAAGGCGAACAATACTATTGATGTAGGACGCCAGGTCCAGGGTCCTTCATTAACAGTGAAGAAAGGTGAACCTCCTGTATAAATGAAGAATAAGCAGAAGAAGTTGCTTGAAACCACTCTTGTAACGAAATAGGAAGAGACGCCAATACTGGTACAATACCAGAAGTACAAGAAATTATTCGAAGAAAGAAAAGGTCATGACGCTTTACCAGAATATAAGCCATGGGATTACGAGATAATATTGGAGGAAGGTAAGATGTCTTTATTCAGCTCAATCTATTCAATGTCAATCTTTGACCTAGGGATGCTTAGGGATTATATTGGCGATGTACTAAAAAAGGGATGGATCAGAGAATCCATCTTACAGGCAGCTAGCCCTGTATTATTTGTACCAAAGAAAGACAGTATAAGGAGACTTTGTGTAGATTATCACAAACTTAATAATATAATGATCAAAGATCAGTATTTATTTTCATTAGTTACGGAATTAAGGGATCGATTGGGAAAAGCCAGGATTTTCTCCAAGTTTGATCTATGAAATAGATTCTACCTCATCAGAATAAAGGAAGGTGAAGAATGGAAGATAGTATTCAGAATTCGATATGGATTATACGAGTATCAGGTTATACTATTCGGATTGACAAATATGTTAGCAATATATATATGTTTGGTCAACAATATATTAAGAAAATATCTAGATATATGCTGTATATATTATCTAGATAATATACTAGTATTTTTAGAGATAGAAGAACAATATATTCAGGATGTTTATAATGTTCTATAGCTTTTGAAGGAAGCAGATCTCCAATGCAAATTTAGCAAGTATGAATTTCATGTTATAGAGACAGAATTCCTAGGCTACACCATATTCTTAGGAGGTCTTAAGATGAGTTCCGATAAGATAAAAGTAGTCAAGGAATAGGAGCCATCAATTAGTGTAAAGGAAGTATAATCCTTCTTAGAGTTCGCCAACTTTTATCAACAATTCATCAAGAATTACTTAAAGATAATCTCTTCAATGACCGAAATCATTAAGAAAAATCAGGGAGAATTCTAATAGACAGAAATAGCGCAAACAGTATTCGAATATCTCAAGGAAGCATTTACAGGAGAACCAATTCTCAAGGCTTTCGATCCCGAATTACCAATAATTATAGAGACAAACTCCTTAGACTACACAATAAGCGTAGTACTCAGCTAGTCAGGCTTGAATAAGAAATAGCAATCAATCGCTTATCATTCACACAAACTATCATCAGCTGAACTAAACTACGAAATATACGATAAGGAATTGCTAGTGATAATAGATATTTTTAGGGAATAGAGAATATACTTAAAAAAATTGAAATATATAATATAGATATATACAGATCATAAGAACTTGGTTTACTTCATTATAACAAAGGAATTAAACAGACGATAGATCCGATGATCGGAAATTATGGCTGTATACAACTTCAGAATTTTATATATCAAAGGAAACAAAAATGTTAGGGCAAATGCTCTAAGCCGAAAATCAGAATACTTACAAAACAAAACGTACAAATTGTATACAATATTAAGGCAAGATAATAATGATTTAATTTATAATAAACTACAATTCGTCATTATATTAAAAGTAAATTATAATATTATCAAAGATATCATAAAAACAGAATATATAATAGATATTATAGCTAAAAGAATCCTAATTACCCTAGACAACCTAGAAAGAGGGTTCATTATTCAAGATAGGTTCATCCACTTTTATAATAAGTTTTATATACCCTTTAATCTAACTAAGGATTATATCATAGAACAACACAAACTACCAGCTTATAGACATCAAGGTATTGCAAGAATCTTTGCCAGAATAAGGAGAGAAGTTTATTTTCCAAAGATAAGGATTATAGTTGAGAATATAATTGGGAATTACAATATTTATATAAGGAATAAAGCTATTTGGTATATCCCTTATAGTTAGTTCAAGATTCCCGAACTACCTACTTAATCTTGGAAGTCCATTGCTTGGGATTTTGTAATAAAACTACCATTATCCAAGAATCTGGTTATCTAGAAAGAATACAATTCCATATTAGTAATAACGGATAGATTAACCAAGTTCGCTTATATAATACCATTCTGTGAAACTTGGACAGTAAATAACCTTGCTTATATATTCATAAAGAATATAATTAATATTTATAGTATACCAGATAAGATTATCTCAGATAGGGATAAATTATTTATATCGAAGTTTTGGTTTACCTTTATAGTATTACTTGGAATCAAAAGAAAGTTTTCAACAACTTTCTATTTACAAATAGATGGCTAGACAGAACGATTAAATTAAACAATGGAAATCTATCTCCATTGCTATATCAATTATAAACAAAACAATTGGGTTAAATTATTACCCTTAGCATAATTTGTATATAATATATCAGAGACAGAAACCACAAAGATGATGCCAACATATGCTAATTTTGGATTCAATCTATTGACATATAAATCACCATTGCTACAAGATGTGAATGTAGATGAAGCCATAAAAGATATCACGGAAATCAAGGAGCTTCAAGAATAACTCTCCTTGGATTTACAGTTCATCATTTTAAGAACAATATTGTATTATAACAAATCAAGAAGTATAGGACCTACTCTTAAAAAGAGGGATAAAGTTTATCTTATTTGAAGAAACATATAAACTAAACGATTTAGCGATAAATTAGACCACAAAAAACTAGGATTATTCAAAATCGATAAAGTAGTAGGATTAGTCAATTACAAATTGAAATTATTATACATAATGAATATCCACCTAGTATTCCATATCTCACTCCTCGAGAAAGTATTACTTAGAGTGTTGAAAGCACCAGATCCAGAAATCAAACCAGTTAACCCAAAGGGAGAATATTATATCGAAGAAATATTAAACTGCAAATATATTAACAGGAAAGTCAAATATTTAATCAAATAGTAAGATTACCCATATTCGGAAAACATTTAGGAATTTAAGAAGAACCTTGATACTCCTGACCTGCTGAAGGAATTTCATCAACATTATCCAGACCTTCCCAAAAAGGATCCGAAGGACTCAAAAAGGAAAAAGGGTCAAAATTGTTCAATATGCTCGAACTAGCCTTGGCAGACACCGACGAACCAGCACCTACTTGCTCCTTCTCCTTCTCCACACGCTCATTTTCCAACCGCTCCTCCTCTGCCTCAAACTCTTCCAGGGCCTCGATTGTATAAAGATCATATTGCAACATCTTGCCTGCCTTCTCCCGAAGAACATCGAGTCTCGCTAAGATCTGACAAGATTGTATATGCAACTAAAGGATCTTTGATATCGTTTCTTCTTCCTTTTACTAAAACCTTTCATTTTCTTCCCGAAGATGTTGCTCTTCGCAATCAACCTTAGACCAATCTACTACTGTATAACCAAACATATTACACAATGAATCTATACCACTTTTCGAACATTCACCATATTTATTATTGCTAGGCAAAATCTGACATTCAAGTTTTTTGTCTGTATAACAATTATAGGTAAACAGTATAATAATACTCTTCTCCTTACTTCGATTATATAGGTTTTGATGACTTTTCGTAGATCGAGAATTACGATTAGGAGGCATAATAAAGAGAAAAGGAAATCATTATTGTTAAAAGAATTAATAAGGGGATTGGTAGCATTATATAAACGCTCAGGACAAGTGCTAGGCTAAGAAGGGGATAGTGTTATGATCAGTCTCACAAACATCACGTGATTGATATCATATGATATAAGAATCCCAATAGACTCAGTTGTCCCAATACGATTGGGATAACTGAAAGTATTGGGACACTTAGTATAAAGGTCTATATAACCAAGATGGATTTCCTTTGTATAAAGCTTTGTATTCAAGATCAATTATTTAGTATACTTTATTATTAATTACGAATAGCATATTTATTATTGTTATTACTTAAGTCCCTGCTTGACGCCTAGTTATAAACCTACCTCGAGAGTCTAGAACACTTCCACGTGATCTAGACGGCTACCCTCGTAACATTCGTAGCGATCTAGAGACAGTATATTGTAACGATCTCAATACTACTATTCTGAGGGGATACCTTGAATTACTATATCAAAAGCGGTACCTTTAATCAAGACTCATAAATGACATATATTACATGAACAAGATTATATATATTAATATAACAATATAATGGAGCACCAATTCATTTATTAGGGTTATTCGTAATGTGAAGATACACGGAAGAGATAATGGTAAAACTGATGAGAAGCAAGATTCCTAGAAAAGTATGGTATACGCCGGTATTAATCTTTCGCCTTGACAGGCTCATCAGGGAATTTGTTTGCTTTAAATACTTGTGTGCGCGCTACGCGTACAGATGGCATGTGACTCGGAACTCGGCTTTTCACAAAGGTGAGGTGGTAGCCTCATCTCCGAGAATCACCGAGAGCCAACCAGACGTGCAACCGAATTAACGCGCACACGTATGAATTACCACCTGAATGTCTTCTTACAGGTGACGCTAATCGCTTGAGCCTATGAGAACTCAAATTGTACCCACGAGGTGGTATCGGAAAGAGTATCTTCCGTTAGTCTCACCCAGGTGAGTAAGGAAGCTGTCGATAAATCGTACGACTTCGCCTAAAGAAGGAATTTACAAAATACGAGGTGCATAAGCGAATCTTACGTTTGGGTGCTAGCTGCAATCGTGACTTGGAAGGGTGTTTTCACGTGATATACCAATAATCACGACCACAAAGGGCAATGCCATTTTAGTCACGTGAGGGTAACCCACAAACTACTCACGTGTAGGGGTGTCAGGTGATTCGAGATAAGGGCGGTACTTCGTAGCGACCCAGAGGCGGTATGTCGTAGCGACCTCAACACTACTACCCCGGAGGGATACCTTGAACTACTACGCACGAGGCGGTACCTTTATCAAGACGCACACATGACACATATCACATGAGCAAGATCACGTGCACCATCGTAACAGTACGATAGAGCACCAATTCATCCACGGGGATAGCGGTTAGGGTTAGGGTTAGGGTTAGGGTTAGGGTTAGGGTTAGGGTTAGGGTTAGGGGTTAGGGTTAGGGTTGGGGTTAGGGTTAGGG